>JABUQX010028579.1:0-13128 GCA_015478945.1 Trachelipus rathkii | reverse complement strand
CGCTTTCTTCGTTCAAGTATCAGGTTGGGTGTTTATCGTTTCGCATTTATCGTGGAAACGCTTTGGCGGTTACTTCTCTCTGGTATAGTATTGTCTGACATGCAGGAATGCCATTCAGTATCATCAACATCTAGAGTCTGTTTAGAGATCTCAACTTGAGATGCTCCTATATTAAGGTAGGTAGCTCTATAGGCCTATTTCTTGAGGATATTTTATTTAATTTTAATCGGTAGCATACAATTAATAATTGAAGTATTTTTAATGAATTCTATAGAATTGGTACTTTTATTTGTACAATTCTAGCTTGGCTTATTTATTCAATCCTCATTAAACAAGGTTCCAATTCTTCTTTTATAAAAATTGTAACTTTCCTAATTGTATTAACTGCAGTGAATTATTAACTAACATTAATTACGTTTTAAAAGTGTAGCGACTAAACTATTGTTCACTTTTATTTTTATGTATACATAATAAATTTTTATTTAATATATATATATATATATATATATATATATATATATATATATATATATATATATATATATATATATATATATATATATATATATATATATATATATATATATATATATATTTAATTGCAAAAGTTTTATATATTTTTGTGCTATGTCACACATTTTTATAACGAAAACTGGCACTATAATGTAGGCCATTTTACCTACTTGTTCTTAATTTTGAAATGCGTTTGGTGATAAAGTGGGACAAAAAATCTTTGGGCGTAAATTTCTTAATTTTTTTTTTTTCAAATTTGAACTATTCAAAGATTAAAATGTGGCATTTTGAGATTACTAAAAGTTTTATTTTTAGGAATTCTCTGCTTGTCCAAGAATGACACTCGAAAATTTTCTCACTTTTTCAATAAAGCTATATAGCACACTCTTATAGCCTTTCGGAATGACCCCAAAAGTGAACTATAGTTAGAACTATGGTTAATTATTTAGCGGATTCTCCTGAGATGAAATGAAATTGAAGCGTTTAACGGAAAAAGAAAGATCATGCCTGAATTAAAAAGATCAAATGTTAACATAATAATTTTGTATATTTATGAAATATTTATTTCTAATGTTTCATCATACTTTGGAATGGTTATTTTTCCTCTACGAAGAGTTAAAAAAAGAAAAGAAAAAAAAGAAAGAAAATGAAAGAAAAAAGAATAAAAAACAAAAAAATCAGGGCAAACAAAAAAAACTTTATTTTTTTTGTAACATTGTGTTATGTTTACGATTTACAGATTTAGTGTTACGTTCTTTGATGTTTTAATTTCTTTTTTATTATTATCATTATTCTTTTTATTATTTGGTGCAAATATTTTTGATTTTAAATTTTACAAAATAAATGTTCAGAATTTTTTACATTAATACTGACCCGCATATTAAGAAATTTCCGACAATAAGATGTCTACGGGACTCTTCCATCCGTACCCTTCGACCAGTGATTGGTTGCTGAAAAATGTTTTAATATTTATACCAAACAAAATACTTATATATTTTATAGTTGTCGTACTTTTCTATCAAACGCTCATACGTATTTTGTCAACATCAAGCGTTCTCCTCTGCAGTTGCTTGCAATTGCATAGGAAATTTTGAAGGAAACCGACCCCTACACTAGGATATATATATATATATAATAACGACGTCTACACTTCAAATTATCACGCTTAATAAGTGATATCACATGTATAACTACAGATTTCGTATAAGAGCAGTCCCTTTAATCACTATCTCAATAAATTAAGGTGAACTATATCATCAATTTAAATGATTTTGTTGGTATTAGATTATCTGCTCATCAGCCATGTAATGACGCTTTTAGGTAGATAGTGGCTTCTGCAAAATATATTCAGGCTGAATTCAAATCTACGTTAGGTAGGTGAGATAGGCCTGCAAAACGTGCAAAATAATGTTGCTTTTTGAAAACTAAATCATTTTGTCGATAAATATTAACGTGTGAGATTTTCGCAACATTACACACGAGTAAGTATAGAAATTTTATTTTATTTATGCAGGAAGAGAGTTTTAATTTTAGGTCTAATCTTTATGTTATATATTAAAGTTTTTAAAAAAAGGAATTTTAAAGACTTTTTCTTTTCTTTCTGTGTATGTAATGCTATCGGTTATAATAAAATGAGTTTCACCAGTTGCACATCTTAGCAGGTTTAAAATGAAACTATGATGGATTTCAGTTATGATCGCATTCATTTACGAGTATAGGTCTTAGATTCAGATTATGTTATGTCTTGCAATATTATTTTATGTATGAGTGGATATTCTTGTGACAGTTCTAAACTATGTCAGACTCTTATATATCTCACATTAATTCGCTCTTGTTTATTATTTATAGTGTTACGTTAATTTTATTAATTTTTGTGTTGTTAAATATTTTACTATAATAATTTATATTTATACATACGCAAAATTGTTTGAAAAAAAATTGTTGTAACATTAGAGCTACTTATATAGTAATATCTTTACTGTTGTAATAAAGGAGTTAGCCTCTTGTGTATGTTATGTCACAGTTTTATCCCTATGTAGGATAGTAGCTCAGTCATGTTGCTGTTGTACATTATACTCTTTGTTCAGGATAATATGCCAACTTTATTGAAGCTAAAACTTTTGAAATGATGGCATTTAGAGCTTTGCAACAGTATGAAAGATAGTCTAAGTATTATGGATAATTTATGCTAGGTCTATGCAAAATTTACTACCCCTAAATGTTACTCCGAGCATCAAATAGATCAATATATTCATGGACGATGTGGGCAGTGTGGTATGAACCATTTTAATATAACAAAAAATTATGTTACCTGATTTACTGATTCTATTTGCGTATTTGATCAATAACGTCAAATTGTTAAGCGTATATAGGCATAAAATGAAGTTATATTTTATGGTGTACAGGCAAAAATTATTTTAACAAAAAAAACAAAAAATAAATAGAAAAAATAATTACTAGATAGACTCTATATTTGTGATCACCTTTCTTTAAAACCGTTAATTTTAGTTTAAACAAAAATATTAAAGCTTAAAATCAAAATATTTTTAAATAATAAATATTAAACAATATAAAATATTAAAAACAAAATAATTTATATAAATACAAAAAAAAATAAATAATAATAAAAAAGTTTTAAAACAATAATATTTAATAATATAAATAAAAAAATGAGTTTTAATAACCAAAAATTAAATTTTTAACAAAAATAGTAAATGTTAATTAAAAATTTTGTAATAAAAATAAAAAAATTTTATTATCATGACACGAATACTTATTTTCTATGGTCCAATATTTTCCTATATTATTATACAAACTGATTAAATCCATAATTATGAACTGAATCAAATAGATCAAGTTCATATAGTAATCGAATAGATGTCACACTTGAGTTAATGTGAGGGATAGATAGTAAGAGGGTGGTAATCTGAGTATACTGGTAGTATGATTACTGATTTACTACGACTTTACTTGCTTATGATCTAGAGGTAGACTAAAGATGAGTCATCAAAGATTCAAACTTGATTTTTATAAGTTTTATATAAACATAAAAGATAATAATTCTTTTTAGACAAAAAGTGTAAAGAAACAAAACAATAAATAAAATTAAAAGTTTTTGGTGTTATGTTATATACAATATTATGACACGTTGTAATCAATTAGACAAATTAGACTACAATTCAGATCACAAGTACTATTAGATCTCATAGAATCATAATAGATCCACGGTAGATTAATAGGTGAGGGATGGCTAGCATATGCAGGCGTAGATTTGATTTATACTGAATATTATTACTGCATTAATAATAATGATTAAAATAACAAAAATTAGTGAACTTGTTCAATAGATACAATAGAAGAAGGATCCAAATAGTCAATAGATCAGTAGAATCAATGTAAAGGGTTTAGGAGCGAGTGATGTCGAATGAGTCCACCTCCTTCTAGTTTACTTGATCCATACTCGATTTCTATTACTTGCTTCTACGGTAATGTAAATATCTTGCGATATTTCTTTTTAATTATACTTACATAAAAAAGAATAGTAATGTGTGCTTTCAAGCTAAAACACAAATATTTAACACAAATTAAACAACATAATATAATAAATTTTATTATATATATAGTAAAACAAAATGTTTAAAGAAACATAAAACAAATATAAATAAATATTATTTTGTGTTATGTGTATACAAAAAGATACTTATAATCAAATAGTATCAATTAAGATCAATAGCATCAATAGATCATTAGGAAGGTTGGAAGTGAGTTATGAGATGATCAATTATGAAATTTCGATTACGAATTTACTGTCTTTAAAATATGTAAAATATTATTCAAATTATTTTTAAGTTTAAAAAATATAAAAGATAATACAATTTATTTAGGTAATACAAAAATATTTAAAACAAAATTAAACATAAATTATAATAAATATTTCATAATAGTGGTATCAAAACTAATAATGTTTAAAAAAAACGAATACATAAAACCTGAAATATTAATTAAAAAAATTTTGTGTCATGATAATAATAATTACTAACAACTAGAAGTGTTTTGAAGTATTATATATGCGCTTTTTCACAAATATGATCATGGTATGGCAAGGGAATAATAGAGATAGTATATGTGAGTGTCGTGTAAAAGTTTATTGAATTTACTTTTGTTGTTAGTGCTTCTAATAAGGATAAATAATATATATAGTCTAAAATTCAAAAAACACCGCAATGTAGGTAGTCTTAAACTCATAAAAGAATATAAAGATGATATACACAATGTATAATATTTAAAACAATTAAATCTACAATAAAATAAATATTTTTAATAGAGTAATAATAGATTTCCATTTCTTAAATATGTCCAATGGGAAGTTTTTACAAATATTTCCTATTTAAAAAAGGTATATACAAATATAGTTGATCATCAATAAGTAGCTCAATTCAGAATCATAGCAAATCAGAATTCCAATTTTGCCTGCAATCGTATCGAAGGTTTGCAATTTAGTGGTCAGATTGATTTATCTTTGATTTACTGATTACTGCTTTAAGTATGTAAATATTGCATAATTTTTTAAGTTATAATTATCATAAAAGAATTTAATTTTTTAGTTATAAAGCAAAATATTAATAGTATTAATACCCCATCTATAAAAATTTAAATGTTATCTTATTTCAGAGTCAAATATCCAGAACTGTTTAATAGAAGCTCCAAATAAACTAGAATAAATAAAAGTTCTCTCTAAAATTTAATATGCTCTGTTGACATCATGCTTGACTTACAACTTAACTTTGAGACCGACATAATTTGAGACTATTATGAAATAGCAGATGTAATTTTCGAATTACCATGTTATTATAATTTTTAAATGTGCAAATTTAATCAAATCTTTAATTAAAGTCAAAAATAGCTGAAAAGATTTTACAAAATTTTTCGTTTTGATTAAAATATAAATTTACATATAATTTTTCAAATACACATACTACTACAATTACAAAGTCATCCAAGAACGATCGGATTATATAAGAACCAAAAACAATAAAGCTGTTTAAAGAAAACAAAAAAAAGTAAAAAAACTCTTTCTGTTCATTGTTATAACAAGACTATGCTTGAATCAAATAGATCAATTAGATCAATAGATCAATAGATCCAATAGATTATGGATGGAAGGTAGGAGGGTATGGAGGGCGGTTTGATACCTGAAATTTACTGATTTACTTGCTTTAAGGTAGTAAATATGCAATTTTTTTAAGTTTATAACATAAAAAAAAATTTTTTTTTTTTAGTCTCAACAAAATATTTGAAAACAAATATCCAATAGACTAAAAGCTTATTTTTCTATCCAAGCTCAAAAGCAAACTTTATTAAACCTCCCAAACCTTTAATTGTGCATGGGAGGAAGACTTTTTTTGTTTTTGTGTTGATGCCCAACCCCATTTATTACAGAATATGAACCTTGAAGCAATAAGAGAATAAGTCAATAAGACTCAACAGATCAATAACATTGATAATCAATAGATACATGAGAGCGACAGTAGGTGGTAGAGGTTCTGGAGGGCTCATTAAAAAATACTTTCTCCCCAAAAAACCCTCAGTTTATTTCTGAATTACTAATTTACTGCTTAAGGTATGTATATGCAAATTTTTTCTAAGGTTATAAACAATAAAATAATTGCTTATGGAGATAGAATAAAAATACAATATAATATTCAAAACAAATAAACACAATATCAAATAATTTTATTCTATAGAAAACAGTTTCAGTGTTTAAAGTAACAAAAATACACTATATATAACACTAAAATATTATACATTATAAGCAATAATTTATGATCCCTTGATTAGTCAATGAGATCAAGTAGATCAGATAATTCCAAAAAATAGACTTCTATATTGGATTTTCCCTTTGGGTGAGGTGAGTTTAAAATAAGAGTAGAGAGACTCTCTCATTGTTTTATTGATTACAGATCTTAACTGATTTACTTCTTTAAGGTTTGTAAAGTATATGACAATATGCCGAGCCATAAATGTTTTTATATACCAACAGACTTTCCCTTCACAATTAAAGAGTAATAAACATCCTTTTTAGCCCTTTCTTTCAATAAACTAGACAAAATATTGAAAAAACAAATAAAATTTAAAAGTAATCAAAATAATGATGTTATTGAAAGAGCAACACACCCATATAGCAAAAAACATAACTGTCTTTAACAGAAACAAAACCAAAAATAAATAAAGTTAATATTCTTGTAGTATGTTGACTCAGTAACAAAAAAATAATTTTGTATTCCAATTTATTTTGATAATCACTTAAGATCTAACTTAAGCCCAATGAGGTTCTAAAGATGCACTATAGAATTACGCTTTAGGATGAAATTTTTTAAAAATTATGGTGTTTGATGTAAGAAGTATAGGACGGGCAAGCCTTGAATTATAATCTGAACTTATCTGTATTACTGCTTATTATCTATTGTAATTTATAAATACTCGCAAATATTTTTTTTATAGATCAATTAAAAAATATCTTAGAAGTAAAACTTTTTTACTAAACAAAACTAAAAACTCAACATTTATAAACAAAATTATATAAACTATATATAATAATAAAATGTAAATACTGCGAGTAAAGTGTATATATTTTATATGTTAATTATAATTATAAATGTAAATAACAATAAAAAGTTTTTGTGTTATGTTATCAACAAAATATGATCTCTAGGATAGATTAAATTGATAACTGCGACTAGTTTGCAAAAAGATAGACCCAAAGTAGACATCAATAGGATAAAAAAGAAAAGGTGGAGAGGGTATGGAGGGCAGTTTGATTACTTGATTTACTGATTTATCTCTTTAAGGCTATGATAAATATGCCAAATAAATAAATTTTTAAGATGTAAACATAAAAAAAGAGAAATTAATATTTAGTAAATAAGCAAAATATTCTAAACGCAAGACATAAACCATTACATTTAAATAAGATTTTTTATAGAGTTATGACAAAATAACTATTTTAAAAAATAGATCTCATACATACAAATACAAAATAATTGAAGGTTTTTGATACTTGCGCTCATATACAAAAATATTCCATTGAAATAATCCTACGCATTCCCAAATAGCTAGATCAATATGCTACTCATCCCATTTTATCATTCTAATAGTGATTACAGTAAAGAGTGTCCAAGAGTGTATGGCATGGCTCGAGTGCAGTGGTTTCGATTAGACTACTAAAATTATTATTCTGAGTGTGTATGTGCTTTGATCGGTATGATAAATAAATGCAAAACAGTTTCGTTATAAAGAATAAGACATAAAAAGGAATAAAATTTTTTTAGTAAAAACAACATGATTAAAGAAAACAATACAAAAATAATATAACACAAAATATTAGATAAACTATTATAAGTAAAGTAATAATTTTCAAGAAAGACAAAAAAACAAAATTAAACTAAAAGTTTTGTGTTATGTAGTAAAAAATATGATTGATTTTTACTGATTTACAGATAGATCAATAGATCAATAGATCAATTAGATCCAAATAGCCCAATAGATACAATAGAGAGTGCACGAGAAGGGTGGAAGGGTATGGGTTAGGGCAGTTTGATTACTGAATTTTACTTAGTGTATACTGCTTATAAACTTTAATATGAAAAGAAATGGAATTTTTTATTTTAAATAATTTTATTTTTAGTAATTATTAAAAATTCACAAAATATATATCAAGAAATATTACATTCAAAATAAATAAAATTCAATAAAAATTCTTCGCCATTTTTTAAGCATACCTAACAATCTTAAGGTCCTAACTATTTTCTTAAAAGTTCTTCTTATCACAATAAAATATGTACTTGACATTCAATACTCTTCCAATAGATTCAATAGTCAGAATAGATCTATTAGATTCATGGCAATTGCCACGAAACTTCTCTATTATTCCTGATATTCCTATATCTCTGAGGCAATGTGATCCTTTACTTTTTTAAATATCGTCATAATATGTGCAAATTCTTTACCATACTTCGATAAATACACTACAATAATAATATCTTTATATAAATACGAAACGCAATAATCTATTTCAAGTATATAAAGTGAATAACAACTTAGAGGACTAATGTATAATATAATACGAATATATACAATTGAACAGATGGAAAAACATTTACAAATTTTCTTTCAGTAAAATTAAAAAGTATTAAAACTTGAACAATTAGATTAAAAAAACAAACTTTAATATTTAAAAAAGGGAATAAGATTTTCAAATTATCTATTAGAAAAATGAAAAAATAAAGATCTAAAATAACTATAACTAATATAATAAATTCAACTTTTTAACACATAAGAAAACGAAATGGCCTATACTTAAATATGCACGGCTCTTAGGAAGCTAATCCCAAGAGCATGGTCGGGCTATTGGACCAATTTGATATATATATATATATATATATTTATCATATATTCTATATCTCCCTCTATATATACTCTATACTATAATATATATATATATATACCTTAACTATACTATATAATATATATATTATTATATATAAATATAATATATATTATATTATATATATACTACTATATCACTATAATTTGATGATGATATAGTGTGTGTGCTGTGTGTGTGTGTGTGTGTGTGCCTCGTCTCCTTGCTTACTGTATATATATTTATTACTATATATATATACATTTAACTATATATATATATCTATATATATATAATATAATATTATATAATATAATATATACCTATTATTATAATATATATAACTATATATATTATATATATAATACATAAATACAAATGTATGTGTGTGCGGTGTGTGTGTGTTGCGTGTGGGTGTTGTGTGTGATTAGTGTGTGTGTTCGTGTATAGACCTAATTATCCAATATATATTTATACTCTATATAATATAATATATCTATATATAATATATATATTACCTATATATAGTATATATATATATATACTATATATATATATTATATTATATCTGTATATATATCATATATATATGTGTGTCTGTGTCTATGTTATGTGTGTCGCTGTATAGACCTACTTCTCAAGGTTGGGGATCGACGAATCTGCTATATCACTACTATATATATATAAATTCTATTTATATATATATATATATATATATATTATATATACTAATACTATTTAATATACAATGGTGTGTGTGTGTGTTTCTTGTATTGAACATTGACTCGTGTGTTGTTTGTACTCAATGTCGCTTATATGGCACTTAAATTCCATTTACTTATACTATATACTATTACTATATTATATATACATATAATATAATATTATATAATTATATATATATCATATATATTCATATATATATCTGTGTTGTGTGTTGTGTGTGTGTGCGAGTGCTGTGTGGTGTGTGTGTGTGTGTGTATGCGTGTGTGTGTGTATCTGTGTATAACCTAATTAATTCCAAATATACTTATTCCTATTTTAATCCAACCCATCCATATACCTAATATATATATATATACATATATATATATATATATATATATATATTATATATATTATACTATACTTATATATATATATATATGTGTGTGTGGTGTGTGTTGCGTGACTCAATGCATGACAATTATCCAATATATATACTGTATATACCTAGGTATCAATTACCTATATATATAATATATATACTATATATCTAATATATATTATATATATATACCAATGTATGTAGTGTGTCGGTTTGTGTGTGTGTGTGTGATGTACCTGGTTGTATTGCTATACATATACCCGTTCTTAAGAAACAACCTGAATAATATGACCCTTACCATTTCACTTTTCGTAATGTATATTTCCCCTTTTGTTCATGCACAAGGTCCAAAAGATTCATGGGCAAAAACAGGTTGTCACGTGCTCTAGTCACTTTAATACACAGGGGGTTCAAAATTAACTATGCCAGTGGACCTCCTATTTCATATAAAATTCACCGCGAAAAAACTTGAAATCGTACGATAAAAACGCACTAAACTTGCCGTTTAACGCGGTAAACTGCGAGTGAACGGCGGCTCAAAGCTCTGGATCAGGCGCTCCGATCCGGCTCCGACTCCGACAATAAAATTACGCGTTAAAGTTCATATTTCGAATTCCTTGAAAAAAATTACAACAGAAATATTTTACCAACTTCCAGTTTGTTCGAGTGAGATTGCGGGTTCTGGAAATGCTGGCTACCTGCTGACTCCTGCCCGTACCACACTACTGTCTCTGTCAGTTCGTTCATATTTATTATTTTTTTTTTATTTTAGCCTTTCTATTCAAGTAAGATACTCAATATACTTAACTATATAAATACTATTATAATATATACATATATCTTAATATATTAAATAGTATTTGGATGGCTGTCTACATCATATTAAAAATTATACAAGTAAGTAGGTTTATATTTATATTATTATATATGATTATATATATATATATTATATATATATATATATATATCAGTTGCTTACCTTGAATGAATAAACTGAGTAATGTAGTAGTTTATATACCTTATATATATATATACTATATACTATTATATATATTCATATATTACTATCATCTATCTCCTCCTTCTCTCTTACTCTCTCTCACTCTATTCTTTCAATATATCATTCTACCTATCTTCTCATCTCTCATCTCTCATCTCATCTCATCTCAAATTCTCTCTCTTCTCTCATCTCTCTCTCTTACTCTCCTCTATGCTCTCTCTCTCTCTCTCTCTACTTTCTATTCTCTATTCTCCTCTATACATTATCGTATTATCGTTTTAATTATGCATCAGCTCGAAAACTTATTTTAAAATTATAATACTTACCTACTTTATTTGTACTGACAAAGCTTGACTCTTCTATTATATCATATTTTCCAATACCTATAACATCTTAATCTTAATGTACATTTCAAATTATGTATTTTTCCTTAGGCCACTCTCAGGCTTCATTCAGTGCGTGATTTTAAATAACAGGCTGTGTATCATAGATAAGTTTCTAAAGCTTTTCTTTTTAATATCAATACAAGTCTACCCTCCTCATACTCTTCCCTTATGCTCCTCTATCTCTCTCACTCATCTCTTCTCTTACATCTTATACATAACTCTATCTCATCTCTCATCCTCTAAACATAAGTCATATATTCAAATTATACATTCAAATATCTCAGCACACTCATCTCGTTACCATAAAGACTTTAACAAAACTGACTTGACCTTGCTTGTTCTCTCTCACATACTTTTTTCCAACAGTTGTTCATACTCATTTTCGATTGATAGGTAAGCAGCCTCGCCCACGCTCCTCCTATAATTCTGATGTACTCTACATACTCTACGTTTCTGTTCTCGTCTCGTCTAGCATCACTACTTTTTCTCTCTTCCTCTCTCATGTCAGGCTATGAACGCAGAACTTCTAATACTCGAATTATCTCTATTCTCTTCATTCATTAGTCTACTACTAATCTTTTCTTGGAACGATTATTCACAACAACATATGAAGCTCTCAATCATTTACGCTCTCTTTTTCTAATCTTATATATTCAAACATTTTAATCTTTATCTCTCATTACCCTTCTCTTCGCCTCAACTTTATATCTTTCTACTATTTATACTCATACACATCTCTCTTACAATTATTTCTCGGTGTAGGACCTTACCTCTACCTCTCTCGTGCCCTCTATCTCCTCCTCCTTATCGGATTATCTCCGCCCCTCTCCATGACTCTCATCTATCTCTCTTCTCTTCTCTATCTCTCTATTCATTACTCTTGCTTCAGATTCTTCTACTTACTTCTCTCTATTACTCTCTCTCTTCTCTATACTACCTTCTCTAACTTCTTCTATACTCTCTCTTACCCCACTAATCCTCTATACTCTACCTATCTTACCCTTATACTACTCCACTCTCCCTAGTACTCACCTTATCCTACTCCCTCTCTTTTATTTTTCTTTTTATTTTATTATTAATTTATTTTTTATTATTGTTTATATTTAAAGAATGGGGTGAAATAAGATACATTATTCATATAGGCAGTGTTACACAACATAACACATTCTATTACAAATAATTTAAAAAATCTATATAATAATACCCCCTCACAAAAATAAAAAAATAAAAACGGTTAATTGAGCAACTTGTTTTTATTGACATTTGTAAATATATTAATAATTTTATCTTTCCATTTCATTTCTGAGAATTTCTTTTTAATAATTTTTTATAATAATAGATTTTTTTATAAAACATTTTAATTTTTTTTAATCAATGAAGCGGAATGTTTTGTCCCTAATTTTGAGATATAACTATTATAACTATTTAATAATTTTTTATAATTCACTATATTATTGAGAATTTAAGAGCTGAAATTGTAAATTATAGGTATGACTTCTTATAAAATATATAGAAAGGATTAAGAATATATGTATCAGATTAACTCAATGGTCACAAAGCTATTATTTAGAAACAGGATTCTAATTAGTTAGGTAGAATAAAGTTTTATCCATAGTGAGTTTAAAGAAATTGATCATGTATTAATTTATTTATTATTTAATTTATAATTATTATTAATTATTATTATATATTATTATTATTAATTTAATTTAATTATTAT
>JABUQX010028578.1:57500-64231 GCA_015478945.1 Trachelipus rathkii | reverse complement strand
CTATTAAAAAAAGAAAAAGAACAAGAAAAATGAGAAGAAAAAAGGAAGAGTACGAAAGAAAAAAAAAAAAAAGAAAAAAATATGAAAGAGAATAAAAAAAAGAAAAAGATCAAAAAAAAGGGTCGGACAATTTTAGGACACCCAGATGGTGGTTAATAGACATGGGATAATAAATTCGCTTTGTGCGGACCTGCTTTTTGTTGAAGAGAATAAAGAGGGAAGTGAATGTGTAGGGTTGCGAATGTGGGAAATTGCAATGTGTCAAAAAATCGACATGGTATATTTGTCAGAATGTGGAAAGTACCGGTGGTTAAGAATAAAAAGCTCCAAATGTTTTAAAGTTTAGCCAAAGATAACTTCAAAAAACATCGAATTTTTGGTTGGAAAAAATTTAGGAAGAGGAGAGCGGAGGAAAAATGAAAAGATGTCGTACTTAAGAGTTTTAAGATTTTCGGGGATAGATGTGGTGTAAAGTAAGATAAAGGAAAAAAAGAGGAAGAGATAGGGGCGCGGTTTTTATGTTTTGTTTTTGAAATAAAGAGAGTGTTATTTTTTGTTAAGTTTAATTGTGTTTGATGGATAATTGCATATGAACCATGCTGGGGGGCGTATTTAAGTTTAGTATCTATAGGAGTTCTGCTTATTATATAGTAGTGTTGTTTACCTGTCGCTGACTTATATTGTGGGTAAGGGTTCGAAGGGTGTTTAGATTTTCGTGAGTATGTGAAAGTGATTTGGTCAATATGGGGAGAAAACGTCATGTGTGTGTCGTATGTAAGTTCCTAGTATTTTTTGGGGTTTTGTTAAGTGGAGGAGGTATTGTTCAGAGTAATTAAGGGATGGAGGAAGGATTGATGTCGGTCGGTGGTGTTAACAGGGTGATAGAGGACTTAAGGGGGGATGGCGTCATTCTGTTTGATTAATCGTTTCTAAAAGAGTGTAGGTAATTATTGTTTATGTGTGTGGCGGTGTTTACGTCTGTGATGTTTGGAAAATGAGGTTAATGTCTTCTGCATACGTTGATGTAGTTGGTAGAGTGGTGGAATTGGGGTGGGTAGTCTTTTTGCAGTGAAAAAGGTGATAATGAAATGGAGAAGAGAAAATGGTCCCTGTGGACCCCGTTTTGTAATTTAACAGAGTGGGAGAGATTGTTTTAAAACCATATATAATACTTTTGCTCAAAACGGTTGTGTGGTGATAAAATTGGAAAACCAATTTTTTGTATTTATTTTACCCTAAAAGGGGAATTGGAGGATTTTTGAAATTAAGGGAGGTGTGTGGAGAGAAGATATTTAACAAACTTAATTGAAAAATATTTTCGGAGGAATAAGGTATATAAAAAAACACAAATATGACCAAATTTCACTCTAAAAAAAAAGTCAATTTAAGTACCAAACCTAAAACTATTTAAATTAAATTCGCAATTTATTGCTTTGCTTTGAAACATTGCTTTGCAATTTGAAACCCAACACGGGGAATTATTGTTTCTCAAATGCAGGAAAATTTAGCCGTTTACAAAGATACTAAATTTTAAGATTATATTACCAAATAAATTCAACACTCGTTTGATAATTTCAGAATCGCGCGAAAAAATCCCCCGTATACCCATATATTCGTAATCTAATTCGTCTTTAGATGTAGCTCCTGACGCGAGAGTATCCTAGGTTAACCGCGGTGTCAAATGCTGTTGTCTTGTCTTTTGCGTGTTCAGTATTATCTATGGTAAGGTGATGGCGGTGAATGCGTTAGATGATGGTGTTGTGTGAGAAGTGAGAGCTGTAGGATTGTTAGAGTGGTTGCTTTTAAATCCGTGTTGAAAGTCTGGGAGAGAATATAGATAATGATGGGGGACTTGTTAATAAGATTCCATTTTTTCCCCATGCAACGAAGCTCAGAATTGGGCGATAGGAGGAAGGAGTTGGGGTCTTTTTTTTGGTTTGAGTTTGGAATTATGAATGCTTGTTTCCAGATTGGGGAATGTAGTTGAGTTGCCAGGATTTATTGAAGATGTCTGTATTAGGAGGATTGCTTTATCTCCCAGTTGATTATTTGTATATATATATAATATATATAATATATATATAACATAATAATGTTTACTGTCCTGTATTATATATAATATTACTTATATTATTAATAATATGATATAAATATAATATAATTTTATTATATATTATATATAAATATATATTTTTATAATAGGATTATATATAGGATATAGTAGTTTTTTCTTTTTTTTTCGAGGAATATATAAATAGTAGTGAATAATATAATTAATATTATAAGTAATATATATTAATATATACGTAATTATACTTATATAATATATATATATAATCATTTTAAAACTTATAAATATATTATTTTTTTTATAATAATTTAAAAACGCGGTTACCAACGAATGAAATATTTATATAATATAAACATAATATGAAAATATATAAAATTATAATTATAGATAATAAATACTAATATATATATTATTATTATAATATATATATATATATATATTATATATATATAGGGGAAACTATACCATAGTCCCACACGATATAAACGAAAATACGTAACTATAACCACGAAACAGATGACTATTTGTAATTACCGGTATGAAAGTTATTATCGGAAATGTTTTTTTTTTTTTTTAAATGAAGTGTAATTTAAAAGCTTTGGAAAGAAGTACAAAAAGTTAAAAATACTTTTATGCGCCCAAACTATTTTTATCCAATGAGAAGTGAATATTAAATTAAAAATTAAAAAGTGTTAAAATTTTATCAATGAGAAGCGTTTTTTAATTGAACGATATTAAAAACTATGTGAATTATTATGTGTGCGATGAGATGAAATTAATACCCGTTAGTTTCTAAATGAGAACTGTTGACCTAGTTCAAAATATAAATTAATTATTGTTCAAAATGAATTGAATTGCATAAGTTTATATTTATATCTATATATTTATTTTTAAATATATAAACTATATAATATATATATATATAATATATAAATATATATATATATATATATTATAATCAACCTATAGTATAATAATATAATACGTATTATATATATTTATATATTATAAATAATAATATATATATAATATATATATATATATTATATTACTATATATATATACGTATATATGTATACTATTATATATAATTATATATTATATATACTGTGTATATATATATATATATATATATACTATATATATTAATATAATATAATATATAATTATATATTATATATTATTATATATATATATTATATTATAGAATGTATAAAAAAATTACATATTTATTAAATTTATATTTAAATATATATAACAGAATATAAATAAGCATAATAATTATTTATATATTAGGTTATATATTATATTATATATATACTAAATTTATGATTATATATATATATATATATTCATATATATATATATATAGTATACAGTACTGTGCAACAATTAAATTAATGGCTTTTTTAAAAATTTCTAATTTTCAACAAAAGGGTAAAAAAAAAAAGTTAATTGTATAAAAAAATCAATTTTTTTATTTGTGTTCAGTGCTATATGATGGTGTTTGTTATAGATATATTGTTTCTGAACATTAATTAATAAGCAGTTTGGCTACCTTTTGCATGAATAAGTGCTTTAACACGTCTTGGCATGCCCGTGATCAAAGTTCTGCACATTTCTTGAATTCGCGGAGATCGAAACCAAACTTCAATAAGACGTTCTATAAGTTGTTGTTTGGTCTTAACTTCAATAAGACGTTCTATAAGTTGTTGTTTGGTCGTAATGGGCTGTTTATGTATTTCATTCTTGAGTATGCACCATAAACTCTCTATAGGATTCATGTCTGGAGAATTTCCAGCCCATGGGAGCACCTGAACGCCATTTTCTTTTCACCTATCTATCACGATTTTGCAGTATTGCATGGACAGGTGTTTGTTAGAACGTTATCAAGGAACTATTATCCTACCTTCCCTCTATTTGAGCGAACAAACGACCTTTAAGTACCTCTATGTACTTAAATTGGTCCATGGTTCCATCAACAATGTGTAAAAGGCTAGTACCATGCACAAAAATAGCTCCCCACACCATGATTTTTGTTGGAAATTTTATTGTTTTCTTTAGACATTGAGCTAAAAATTCTTCACCAGCTCGTCTTCGACAGTCTGAACACTGGTTCATCAGTCTGCGTTGGTTGATGACCGTGTTCAGTACTGTTTCGAAGACGAGCTGTGGTGAGATTTCTTTAGTCTGCTCAAGCTTGAAGAAAACAATAAAATTTCCAACAAAAATCATGGTGTGGGGAGCACATTTCGGTACATGGAACAAGCCGTTTACACACTTGTTGATGGAACCATGACCAATTTTAAGTACATAGAGGTACGTCTTAAAGGTCGTTTGTTACCTCAAATAAGGGAATGGTATGGTGAAAGTACTTGGATATTTCAACAAGACTCTGCTCAATGCCATACTGCAAAATCGGTGAAGAAAATGGTGCACAGAATAATGGTCTGTTAGGTGCCTTCCCAATAGGCTGGGGAATTTCTCCAGACATGAAATCCTATAGAGAGTTTATGGTGCATACTCAAGGATGAAATACATAAACAGCCCATTACGACCAAACAACAACTTATAGAACGTCTTATTGAAGTTTGGTTCGATCTCCGCGAATTCAAGAAATGTGCAGAACTTTGATCACTGGCAGCCAAGACGTGTTAAAGCAACTTATTCATGGCAAAAGGTGAGCCAAAACTGCTTATTAAACATTATATCATATACACACTTATATCAGCACCCAAATAAATGTTTTTTTTACAAATCAATTTTTTTACCCTTTTGTTGAAAATTATTGAAATTTTTTGAAAAATCCATAATAATTGTCCAGTACTGTTAATATAATATAGTATATATATATATAATATATAATATAATATATATATATAATATATATATATATATATATAATATATTATAAGTGAATATAATAATATTATATAATATATATATAATTATATATATATATATATATATATTAATGTATATATATATATATATTAATAATAGTATTATATATATACTATATATATTATATTATATTTATATTATATATATTATTATATATATATATATATATATATTAATTTATATATATATAATAGTGTATCTATTATATATTTATATACATATATATGATATATAGTATTATATTAATCTTTACCAGAATGATGTATATATAAATATATTATTTATTTATATTATATTATAATATATATATATATCCAATGTTATATCTTGCATCTATTTTTATATTTATAAAATATGGCTGTTCATCACATGTATATATACACATATAGTAATAATATACTATATATATATATATATAAATATAACTTAGGCAATTCAATTTCATTGTTGGACAAATTATTATATTAGTATTATCTCGTCTTAGTAACATGGCTTGCATTTAAAACTAATCGATATTAATCTCATCCATTTGTCATATTATAATTAACCATAGTATTCTTAATATCGATTTCAATTTAAACGCTTCTCAATTACATAAAATTCTTTATCACTTTTTATTTTAAATATTAAGTATTCGCTTCTCATTGGAATAAAAAATAGTATTTGGTGCGCATAAAAATATTTTTTAACTAGAGAAAGTTTTTTTAAGAATTTTTAATTTTCTGACTTAATTTCATTTTATAAAAAAAAAAAAACATTTCTAGATAAAATCTTTGCATACCGTTAATATTACAAATTATATATCATCTGTTTCGTGTTTAAAGTTAACGTAGATTTTAGTTCTATCGTTGATGGGACCTAATGTATAGTTTCTCCTATATTATATAATATATAATAGAAATATAATATTTATAAAATTATAATTAAATATTTATGTAATAATATATATATATTAATAAGTATTATATTTATATCTATAATATAAATATAAACATATTAATATTTAAATATATAAATATAATATATTTAAAATAATAATATATAATAATACGTCTCTCATATAAATATATATATATACTTAAACGATATTATATAATTTATAAATATATATAAATATGTATATGAATATATATAACTTATAATATAATATATATAATATATATATATATATATATATATAGTATAATATATATATATATATTATATAATATATATCATAATATTTAAATATATAAAAATATAATTACTAATTAAATAGAATGCTTTGCTTAAACCAACGTATAACTTTTTAATACAGGGTTTTTCAATAAATTTTGGTAACTTAACTACATTCCCCCAATCTGGAAAAAAGCATACATAATCCCTAAACTCCAACCAAAAAAGACCCCAACTCCCCTTCCTCCTATCGCCAATTCTCTGCTTTGATGTCCATCAGTAATTGCGTTAGAGAAATATTAAATAAAATTCCCAATCTTTCCTCTCCCGGACTTTCCAACACGTGACTCTCTCAAGAAGACCTACTGCTACAACACTAGCTATCACTTCTTTCACCAAACATACTTTATATGATTTTTTATAAAAACAACTATAGAAATAAGATAGTTAATTTAGAAATAGACAAGCATAAGATAACATACTTTCAAATATACTTGTAAATTATGTTTAGCCTCAATTAATCTTTTCGAAAAAACGAATTTACAAAAATTGTTTTTGCTTTTGATTTCGACAATTGTGTCTAATTAGGGTATTATATAAA
>JABUQX010028578.1:47500-52500 GCA_015478945.1 Trachelipus rathkii | reverse complement strand
GCCAAGCTTCTAAGTTCTACTATCTAAGGGTAAAAAAATAGCTTTGTTCCTGTTCATCAGGCGCGGCTTAGGCCGCAAAGAATTTGGCTGCGTGCGCCTATTGCTTAGTCGCCTTTTTAAAAATTGTTGCGCCTATGCCCTTTGCGCCTACGAAAATTGATAGGCCCATAGACCCGCAAACTCCAGGTGGCGTCAACCCAGCTCTGATATTATGATATATATTATATATATATATTATATTATATGTTATATACTGTAAATTAATATATATATATTAGTATATATTTATATATATATATATATATATATATATATATTTAATTATGTCCACTTACATTAATAGTATCTTATACCTTTGCAATATAAGTCTCTCAATAACTTAAATACTCAAATATATATATATATATATAATTTATATAGGATATATAATACACCTACTTATAGTATATACTTTATATTATAAATATATATATTATATACTATATTATATATTAGACTATTATATATATATATATAATAATAAATTATATATAAATATAATATTATAATATAATAATTATATATATAATTAATAAATAATAAATATATTATCGTTATTTTTACTTAGTATATATATAATATATTACTATATATATATTATTATATATTTAGTAAATATAATAAATATATATATAAATATAATATATATATATTAAATATAAATAAATATATATATATTATATATATACATATATATATATATATTTATATAGTATAGAAATATATATACTAATATATTTATATATATATTATATATATATTTTTAGTTATATATAATAAATTATATTATTGCATTATAATTATATAATATATATTATATATTATATATAGTTATTAGTATATATAATATATAATACCACTTAATATATATAATTATATATACCTGATTTTCTATCTATCAGCTCCTATGTTGATTCCTTGATAGTTACGATAATTGACATAATATTAATCATAACTCATTTAAATATGCTCTATATATCATATATATTATATCTATATAGTATATATATATATATATACTACCCCACAAAATTATCACACCACTTCCACGGGGAGCAGACAAAAATCGTTTCTGTTTTATATTATTATATAATATGTAAAATAATATATTATTATTATTAAAATATAAAATACTCAATTTATATTTTATAATAGTAATAATATATATTTTATACTATTATATTAGATCATTGACTTTATTCATATATATATAATGTTTGGATATAAAATTTTTTAGAATAAAAAAACTATATATATTAGGATGGGACGATATATGAAATTGGCCCATGACGAGATGTAACGATAGACCTCCTTTCTATTGTGACTAAGTTTTGCGATGACGATGACGATGACGATGACGATGACGATGAAGATGACGATGATGACGATGAAGATGACGATTATTTGAAAAAATATATTTAAATTTTGTTTTTGTTTTCCTCTCTCTCTCTCTCTCTCTCTTCTCTCTCTCTCTCTCTCTCTCCTAATATATATCTATATAGTAATATATTATATATTTTATATATTGATATATTATAATAATTTGTTATATTATATATATAGAATATTATAATATATAATATAATATGTATATATATATAATATAATATTATATTCTGAAAACCCATATATATGAAAATTGACTATATATATTTTAAAGACGATCATATATCTTCATATAACATCGCACAGTATTTTTATATATATATATATATATATATATTATATATTATATATATATATATATATATATATATATATACAAGGCTGCTAGACAGGGGGGGTCAGGGGTTCAACCCTCCGAAATTATATTATAAACGATCAAAATTTTTTTATGATTCTTCTCGCTTCTGCCAAATTTAAATTCCTTTCCTTCAGACACTTTTTTACTGACTTAATAATAATAATAATAATAATAATAATAATAATAATAATAATATAATATAATAATAATAATTAATCATATAATATAATTAATATATAATAAAATAATAATAATTAATGAATCAAAACCAAAATCAATTATTAATGGAAATGAGAGACATGTTTGTGGTCCGTAACGATTTCTTAGGTCAAGTGGCGGTTCTAATTATTAATGTATAAAATATTTACCAGGACTTAATGTAAGGTTTCCAAGTTTACAGATGATAGCAAATTGTGGCTACCTCAGTAGGAATAATGATGGATGAATAATTTTAAAAGATAGATTTAGGAGGCTTTAACGTTTGATGCACTAGCACGTTTCATTCTCTTCCAACTAAATCTTTCTCTCCTGATAAACCATTGGTTCGAGCGTTGTCCTTTGATCTTCTTGGCCAGTTTCAGGCAATAAGAAACCAGTTGCGGTATCGGGTGGGTTTGGGCAAAAAATTCTCGCTATCCTCCAATCACCTCGCCAACTTTTCATTCAGCTAGAAAATCGTTGCAGGGATACTCTTCGACGAGCAAAAGCGGGCTTTCATCAAAGAAAGTGCAGCTAACTTCCTTGGTTCTACCCTACTGATCAATCTATTTCTCGCCTTACGCATAAAACATCTCTAGCAAGCTTCGGTAAATCTCCCTTTCTCTGGAGTTTCGTTGTTTAATCTTCCCACTGAACCAAGGCCAAATTCTCTTCAGCCTCTCTATTGTATCCACTAACTCAATCCTAGACGATTCTGGCTCATTTCTCAATCTCTCATCTTCAATGACAATGTCATATGTCTTTGCCTGTATTACATTTGATCGGATTGCAATAGGCATCGGGTGCATAGGATGAAGGATAGGAAGACGGGTGCCCAGATGGGGCATTCCTCCTCATGTTTTGAGGGAGGGTGCTTCCGTGCTATACCCCGCCCCTCTTTCAACTATACTTCCCCTAAGTGGAGTCTCACAATAACTAGCACTTATCCCATCACAAGAGATGTTACGGAAAGCTACGCACAGTCACCTATTTCTCGAAAAAGGAAGCCGCATGTACTGATCCTTCAAATCTATCGGCGCAATAGCTCTCACTTCGAATTCTATACTAAAATATAACCTTAATAAACCCGTCAATTTAACTACTTACACACTCTCACTTCTAAGCCTCCTGGACAATACTACATCCGTTCTTTCCGTAGCAGTATGCTTTCAGCGCTCGACGTTCTTTCTGGCGAAATAATTTCCTATCAAACAGATTATGTTTCAGCTCTTAGGAAACTTTACGGGAGAATCTTAGTGCAAAAGGCTTGCTTGACATTCTCCACCATTTGACGACTAGTATGCACGCGTCATTGCTCTCCAAGTTCCCTCCTTTGGGTTTCCTCTTTCTCTTGTCTTACTTATGTCTAGCTTTCTTCAAATCTCTAAATAATCGGCTGTTGTTGAGGGGGCGACTTCTTTCTTTTTCTGTCAATTAGTGGTGCTCCTCAGGGTTCTGTCTTATCTCCTACGTTAATTTCCTACTTTTCATTAATGTCTTTTCACGCTGCACATTTCTCCAGCCCTATCCAACTCATTTATACCGAGTATCATAATTACTCATATACCGATGACTCATTTCAGTTTTGCTTCCTCTTTTTACTTGCTAGGAATTCAGCCCTCTCGTTTAATCTTTCTCACATATTTCTATGTGTCTATCGCTAGCATCTCGATAGATATTTTACGTGTGTTGCAAATGTGGCTGCTAACAACCTTGAGTGTAATTCCATTGCTTTAAAAAAAACAAACAACTTCTTCACTACTCTAATTTTAAGATATTCTCTTATAAACACGAATTAATCTTATAACTATCCTCTTCTTCAATTTTATCTGTGTATATTTCGTGTCTTCCTGATGAACATATTTTATAGAGCAATACCTATGATCCGTCTTAACACTATTACATAGAATATCTTGGAAACCTCATGTCGACAGTATCTAGATTGCATGTGGTTCAATGCTATCACAAAAAAAAACTTTAGAGTATTAACAATTAAAGAAAGAATTAGCGATAGAGTCTATAATTATATTTTTCTTCTTTCTCATGTTTGCTCCAGCTAACTCAAGGGGTTTAAATACCGCCCTTGTAATGGAAAAGCACATAGCTCTCATAGTTCTGGGGAGGGGCTCTGGTTTCGCCGGTGCCCCTTTTGAGATAGGGTCTCGAATCCAAAAGGCCAAAAAGGCTTATCAAACATGCTATATCTGTTGAGATGCTTATCTCCTTAATGATATTCTATAGGCACAATCACTTCTAGGCAAGTGGCTCGAATCTATATACAAAATCAAATATTAGAATATTCATTAAAAAAAAACGTCAATTTTTATTAATGACACCCTAAAAACTGATTAATAAATTCCGCTTTCTGCTGTTTGAAATTGGCATGTTAATGTTCTTGAACACATGAATCATTCTCTATTTGTGTCGCTCAACCAACACACTGTTTAGAAAAACCTATACCGTTAATAGCAACATAAGAAAATGCTGTCTACTATTTGTATTTTGTAAACGTCCTAGGTGTTGATTCGCTGTCGGCATAGATCTAACTTCTTCGCCACCTCTCTGTTCTCGAGTGGGAATTCTACTATCATGTGTTCTTTGTGTTCGCATATGCTGAAATTGGAATCTCTCTCCTTCACACTCTTAATGCCTGCGTAAAGCTGAATCTCCTTCTGAGCGTACTATTTTGTCGCTATGAGAGGAGAGGTTGCTAACTATATTTGATGCGTATGTAACTCAGTCCGCACCCTACACATTGAAATGGCTCTTATGAACTGTTGAATTGGGTGAGTAGAACAACTGTGTAAACAAAGAAATTCCTATAGTAGTGGTTTAGGATGTGAAAATGTGCATATAAACATGAATCTAATATTTACTCCCTAACTTTAACTCAACCACCCATCCGTAAACATCATTCAGATTATCCAGAAAATCGCACTTTTTTCAAACATTTAGTCCAATATGTCCGGCAAAACCACACATATTTTACTATCAAACTTGAAATTTTAACACCTTTTAG
>JABUQX010028578.1:0-42500 GCA_015478945.1 Trachelipus rathkii | reverse complement strand
TATATAAAAATTAAATTTATTAAAGAATCGCTTTTCTGTATTTTATGATAATTTGACCACCGCCTCAAGGAGGGGGTCAAATTATATATTTTATTTTAAATACTTTTTAAAAAATCTAAAAAATACATCAAAATTTACATTGGGAATATACAAGTAACCGTCGTTTAACTACAAGCTAGTATTAAGACAATTTATAGTTAATGAAGAAAATATCGCTACTTATATACTTATTATAATAGTATAAGTTTTTTATAATCAATGTATATTACCAACGGTCACATATTATAAATGTATGAAAGTATGTAATTTAGATAGATTAAAATTAATAATTTTTTATTAATATATAACTAGGTTTCTAACCAAACTAATGAATATAATATTTTGAGTATTATATGTAAAAAAGATATAATACATAATATAATATTTGCTATTTGATAATATATTTTGAGTATTTTAATTTATACTCACTAAAATATTTATTAAATATTATGCTTAAACTAATGCGGTCAAAATAATAACAAACAAATTATAAAAATTAGCACCGATGCACGATGGATAGATGACGATTGAAAAAAAATTATGCCGATTTTTGCCGATGAACCTCGGATTGACATGTGAGAACAGAATTATCTCCGTTTCTCTTCACTTAAATGCGACCAAAAATTTCAAAATCATAATTAGAAATGTAAGAAATCATGCCTTGGTTTCCTATAAATGCCTTAGATAAAAACTCGCTGCATATGCCTATATAAATATATAATACTCAATTTGTGGTAATAGATATATATATACATTACTTAATATTGAAATTTCAAACATAAATCATTTACATGAATAATATATTATTGAAATAATACTAATACTATATATTAAGTGGTAGTCCTAAGTTTTGTATTTGTGATAAAATTTAATAGAAAAAAAATAACTATTATCTTTAGGAGGTTAAAATGTATTACTATTATTAAGAAACTAATGTGTTTTCTATCATGAAAATTCAGAAGGTAATATAAGGGTATACTAGAAATTACGCGTAAATATATCTGAAATTATTATATCTTATATAAATATAAATATAACTAAATATAAGACACCTAAAACTTAATATAATAAATATTAATCGTAATACATTTACAACTTTATTTTGTAAATTTGTATTTCAAATGAAACATAATAAGTATATTTCAATATGATAATGGAAATCAACGGAAGACAACTCAATTTTAAAGAATACCAAATAATCGAACTTCTCTCTCTCCTAAAGCCTAAATCGTTAACTTTATAAGTTAATTAGAAATCTTAATGGAATATATGTTAGAATAATATTTTAAAGAAAAATGCGTAATTATTAGAAGTACTTTTAAATTTTTATCTATAAAATCTATATAGGTTTCATAGACATCTTCGGTTAAATTTATATTGCGTATATATAATAAATGGAAAATAATTTGAATATTTCATTATAATAATAAAATCAGGTCAAATATTTATATCGATTATTATATCAATCTTAAATAATATATCGATTATTTCATGCTATTTGAAAATTGCAATTATCAATATGTAAATCAACATATTACATTTTATCTAAATGCTAAAATCCCGTTAAATAACTCAATTTTAAGAATTACTAAAATATAATTTCATAAATTGAGTTTGAAATATTTTACTTTTATTCATACTTATTAAGAGTCCTATTTTTTATATTGTGTGAGATAAATTTAGAAAAAATAACTATATACTTAAATTTATTAGGATAGTTTAAATAATGTTTTATATTGAACACAGGTTTTCTACAACTTAATGATAATATAATATAATTTGGATAAACGGTTACAATGACCAATATTATATATTTATATCTTAATCAATCATAATAGAGAAAACTGTCAGTTTAAGTGTTACACCTTAAAAACTAATTATATAAACTTCAGAAATATTTAGTCTCTTTGATATTCAAGTGAATAGTGATATATCCTATTTTAATTCTCCAGAGGGACTCTATATGTAGATTTGAGTCTAAGTCCTGCGAGAATTGAGCTCTATACAAGTATATTTACCGTTTAGAGTCACACTACTATAATTTCTCTGAAATAGTTATGTAGCCTTTTATTGAGAGTCAATAGCATCCTATTAAATGAGGTGTATTAAATTTAGTCACAAGAATAATGCCCCCAGTACGTGTTTTACAGAGAGATATGCTTATAATATATTGTAAGAAAGCTTAATCGTTTCGATAACTGAAAGTCTTAAAGGAAACGAAGGTAAATGACCGTAATTTAGAGTGTATTGACAATAGTCTAGGATTGGTTATAAATTGAGAAAAACCTTGGTGACTTCACCAACGAAGAAGCATACATTACTTATTTGCTGTTCTTATGAGGTGATGGAATCGGTGTGTAAGATAAAACGCTAATTTTACGGCTTCAATTATTATCTCACTCTTTTCACATATACTGTCTCTCCAATTTCTAAGTATCGACGCTCATATATACTAGTTTCTACATGTGATAAATCAAACTGTATTACTCGACTCTTTTTTGAAAACTTGTCATACTATATGGTAATACTAAAATGCGAACATGACATTCAGTATTAACAAATGTGAGATTATTATAGATCTAAAAGTTATTAATGAAAATTTTAATTCCGTTAAATACTTTCTATTGACTCATTAATTTTACACTATCTCTTCCTTATATGATACTTAAATCATCTCAATATTTCAATTAAGTATAATATGAATATTGGTAAGTGATTAGAGTACAGAAATAACGAGTATTTTTATCGTTTTATATTGTTAAAAATTAACGTGAATATACTTAAGGTACAAGAAAGTTGTCTACATATTTGTAGCACAGAGTTCATAATTATACTTATTATTAATGGATTAAAAATCGCACCCCGTGTTTCGACTTGCACTTTATATGTACATAATATATATCTACTGTGAAAACATACAATGAGTATTGTGTCATGTATACATTTCCTAATTATATATACAAACGTCAGTATTAAAGTGACACCTAATAAACATTATGACTCTCACTTCATATAATATGCTCGTCACAATTATTCTCTCGAACTTTCTCTGAATAACCAACTTGTTTCTAGACATTTGTGAAAATAAATCGATAAAGTATTTGTTATGTAACATAACAAATAGCTAATTTTAAGAATATCAAGTTAACTGAAAAACCTATAGAGTATAAGCTAGAACGAATTGACAATAAAATTAGATACATGTAAAAAATTTGGTAAGCAATTTTTATGATAGAGACAATGATCCAAATTTGTACAATACTTATTTTATAGATTCTCTCAATAGCATGCTTTTTGATTAATTAAGTCGTGTAGTCAGATATATATTTCTCAGTATATATAGAAAACTAAAAATTTATAAAAATTATAAACCTGATTTCATTTCTTTAGTTTTGAAAACAGCGGTTTTCACAAAACCCATAAGAGGTGACAAGTGATTTGAAACATTCACACAACACAAATTATCTTATTTATATAAATTACTTCCTCTAGTACATAACTATACGTCGAGAATATTAGAGATCATATCTCACTCTTTTATATTACCTCATTAATAACATTTCGTTGTCTTCGTTTCTGGCTTTTGAAAATTGCATTTCAATGCAAAAACACATAGCTCATTATTCTAAGTACAAAAAATAGTTAGCACTTATTGGTAAGATATAATATCTTACAGTTTGCTCAACTATAACAACAACAATTTGTACATGTATATAAGCCCAGAGATTCTAGAATGATTGCAAATCGAGTTGAGTTAAAAAGTGTCATTGATAAGCAGGTGAGTAAATTAAAATAGTTGTCGACGATTTTACCTCTAATTAACTGTAGTCTTATCTCACCCAACTGAACATCATTCTATCAATTGATGCGTAATCAATCCTGTATATAGAAATACACAAGCGTGTGTTGTTAATTTATAGAAGTATAAATATTTTCATTTTTATATATATACCATAGTTACACACAATTACTTTGTTTCTCTCTCACAATAATTATTTTATCTATAAATTAAGTATCTGGTATATATCACGTATCAAATCACTATTACTGAGAACGATAACTATAGCAATAATATAACTCACTCATATATATAACACAAGCGGTAATGGCAATTAAAATATCCAATGATACACATAAAACTGTAATCATAGGAACACACTATACGCGATTATTATTGTGCCGCTTCTTTGTGGACTTCATATTGCACAACATTCGAGATGAAAGCGTACCTCATCCAGTAAGACAGTATATATTTAAATTAACCTATATGTCTATTGTGATAATTTTGCACCAATAATCTTTCAGCGTTAAAAACTCTCTCTGAAAATTATGTTATGACTAATATAGCACAAATAATTTCAAATGTTGACTAATATATTATAGGAAATAATGAGATAGCACGTTCTAAACCTGTAGAGTTGTAATCAATTGGTGTATTATATTGATATAATTTAAAATATTTCAAATGTAAGTTGTGCCATCTTTCTGAATGGAAGACAGTGCGAAATATATACCTCTCTCATTTGCTGAAGCTGATAAATTACATTAGCCACTATCGTATCCACAGGCACAAATATAGTTAGTTCACAGTTTACGTACCTAAAGAAACAAATGATATACTGTAAAACACGTATTGAAATTATATATTTATTTATTTGTTGAATTTACCACAGTGAATACTCTACTATTCTCAATAAGATTGACAATATTCAGTGACATGTCAGTATCAATTCTTGCTGCCTTCTTTTGCCTCTCTCTCTCTCGCATATTATCTTCTGACTTGGGCCCAAATTCTCAGATGAAACACTGTTTGTCGATGCCTTGATTTATTCTTTTGATCAACCATATATGTGCTTCGTGAACAATAAAATATCATGGTTTTAAAAATACATCCCGATATATCTCTCATAATTATATACCAAAATATTATTTCAAAATGTAATTTTTTATAGTTCAAATGATTTTCTTTATTTTATAGGAAAAATCGTAACTGTTGTCTTAATTAGTATATCTAAAATTAAACCACTAATTTCCTTGGTATTGTTCCTGTACCTTCTTTCGTTTCCAAAACAATACACAATTTGGCAATTAAACTGCCGACGTTTTTTCAAAAATTATATATTCTTATATAGTGTTAACATTTCTAAAGCAACAACTTTCATATAAGTTGAAACAGTACTACATTTTCCACGATCGTCTCTAGATATCTTTCTAGCATAGAATAATATATTTTATTTAAAATACATGAGGTTTTTTCATACACATACTTAATGATAAAATTAATTACACTTTTTGCCTTAGAGCGACAGGGAAATTCTTTATGAATTTCGGAAAAATGATCAAATTTAGGAGTTAAAAGTTCAATTTAAGGACATCTAAAAACTATTAATTAATTCGCTTTCTGCTCTTTGAAATTGCAATTCAATGGAAACACATTATCTTTTTAATTGCTGAAAATACTGTTAAAACCTCAATTTTAAGACCTTTAGCACAACAACTAATTCTATCAATACTCTTGATAGAATTTTAAAGCGATTGAGATTTATTACTGGACTGACAAATTAGAAAATTAAAACTGTTAATTGTTATCTGATTATATTTGAAAACATCAATTTATAGGATCGCGCTCAAGTGTTCTATTGAATGTAGTTCCAGGTAATGAATTATTATATTGTATATCTTATGTGCATTAATATATCAGAGTGTTACAAATAAATATTTAGTGAGTTAGTATTATACTATTTATTTTGATACTATATGATTATTTATAAAATATTTGTATATTTATTAAAAATACAGTGTCTCATATTTTATATTGACTAATATCTCTTAAAAGAGAGTCTGTAACTATACATAAATAACGAAAAAATTGTGCTGTGATACTTTCAATTTTGTAAATTGACACCTATATTCAAAACTTAGTACCACACAGCAACATATACATTTAATTTTTTTTTTTAATAATATACCTCGACTATAAATTACCGAATACTCAATAAAGAATACAGTATAGATATACACATGACTCTCACCAGCTCAAGTTATATGGTTTACAAATGGTGTGGGTGGTGGAAACAGATTTGAGTAGCGTGAAAATATCTTGATTTAAGAACTATAATCTCGGTACATATCCTAAAGCATGAGTGTTATAAAAATATATCTGTTTGGGATTCATCGTTTATATTATTTTTAGAGGAAAAGAATGACGTCTTTATTTGTACTCCTACCGGATTGCGCACTACCTATAAACTTTTTTTATCCTAAGAGAGTTCGAATTTGTTAGTGTATGTGGTATCTCCAACACACCTAAAATGGGGAATATAACCTCCTTTGTGGGTGGTAGCGCTCTAACATATATGTTCAAAAGATATATATGATTAAGATTATAATTATATAATGTTATATGAGAATGAACGTCAATGTTGTTATAGATATCCACCTAACATAACTCAATATTATTATATCTGAGAGTTCTGCATGTTTTCTGTCTCCTATTGTAGTGAAATTTTTTGTCTATTCGAACAAAATGACATATCTGCTGAAGAATCTGTGTTCGAATTCTATTTGCGTTTAAATTTTTGCCAGGTTTATCTAAAACCCAAAATATCAATCAACCAATAATTTCACAATGTTGAAAATTTCCCTTTGTTCTTAAACTACCTTCATATATAGTCTGGTTCTATCTATATTTGTCGTTTTACTCTCTGAATAACTGTGTACGAGAGACAGCTTCAATTTTTTTTACGCATAATTTCGTGCTAAAAAGGTTGGTTTTTGTGGTTATTGGAAATCGTATCACATTTTCTACAAAGCTCGGTCAACGTACATATAGAAATAGTATGTACGGGCTACCCGTATCAAATTATACCATAGACAAACATTGAAACATTCATAAAAAACTCAATTAGTAAGAGACTAGGGGTCCTAAGACAATACCCTCGCTTAAAATACGATATGTCGCTTTCGGGCTCTCTGTCTGTACCAAAACTTGTATCTCCTCAATGACAACACGTAGCGAGTTATAATATAATTCCATCCAAGGATCTGAAGCAAAAGAAAACTGCATAATAAAGAAATTAGTACTGATCATATATAAAGAATGATAGTATGACGACCAGACTAATATTTATGGTTTTGTATCATACTTTTCTATATTGAGTAAAAAAAGAGGAGAATACGATTACATATATTAAGAGTATACCTCATATCTCCTTATTTTTTCCTAGTAATGTCGCAATATTTAATAGACACAATAGCGATGCCACTTTAAGAGAGATACGAGAGCTCTTAATAATATGCTCTTTTACGCTTAAAAAAAGTGCGGTTTTCACAAACTAATGCTAAGTATTACGGCTATATTAAATATAAAAAAGATATAATTATAAATTATAATATTATATTAATCACACCTTGTTTCCAGACTCTCTAAAGTGTTACGACCGTTTCTATATCATTAATTGTAAATATAATTCGATTTGCTGTCTTATTGGAAATGAATAAATTAGAAATGCGAATGAAACACACATTTTTACTAGGAGTCAGCCTTATATAAGCAACTTCCTCTTTGCAGGAAGCGTATTAAGTTCATCTACAGAAGGAGTGACCATTACTCAAAAATATGAAATTTTACAGCTGTAGGAAAAATCTCAGTTACTTATGTGGAAGGATTCTACTCATTTTCTTTTTCATCGATATTTTGTATCTCATGAATCCAGGGATAAAAAGAAAGATTCGGATTCTTGACAAATAAAAATCTTGAGTGTATTGTTATTTGTGAAAAATTTTAATGAATAATAACGTAAATTTTTAAGGAGTTAAAATTAGTTTGTATTGCAAAAAAGGTTTATCACAATAAACTAATAGTAATTATATTTGTATATAAAACAAATATTGAAATTCAGTTTTCAAAACTCATGTTTTTAAAATAAAATTTTAATAACATATATTTAATATATATAATAATTATATATTCATAATTATATGTATTTACTGCTTTGAAATCTGTAAATTAAGTAAACACTATTAATATTTTTTATCATAAATGCTGAAAAATTACCGTTAATAAATATACAATTTATTTAGATTTCCAAATTAAATTATTCAATATTATTTGAAATTTAAGAAAAAATAATGTTCTTTTTTTAAGAGTTTCCTAATAACTTTCTCATACTGTAACTTTAGTGAAAAAGCGTATAATTTTAGAATAGTTATAATTTTTTTATTAAAACTAAGTATATTAGTGATGAAATTAATATTATATATAGTATTCAACTGGACTATAACCATAGGAAGCATTCAACATAGTATTGAAATTATATTAATATAGTCAATTCAATTTAGCACGTCATAGAAACTACTTTATTTGAAAATAAAATTCTGCTTTTCTATGCTTTTTGAAATTGAATTTTAATCAAAAATGAAACATCATTATTTTTTCAAATACTACGATAAATACTATACGTTAAAATACTGCAATTTAAAGAATTTATCACTAAAATATTTCATAATGTTGAATTAATTTTAAGGAAAAAATTCAAAATTTATTAAGAGTTTTAAATTTATTGATTATACGTTATGGATATTTAAAATTATGAACCCCTTCTTGTAGTCTTCTAATACCAACTATCATTATAATGACTAAAATTTTGTTTTTTTCAAAATTAATAACAATATTTATTACGCTGCAAAGCTTGGCAGTATTTTCAATAAATTTTCAGATTATAAAATGATTAATCTATAATATATGCATCATTCTGATAACACTAAACATTGAACCACCTCCCTTAACAGCTGTGGTCACACTGAATGAAAAAATGTACGAATTTCTGCTTTATATACTGTAAATTACTTAAAACACATAATTTTTTTCAAAATGATCAGTTGATATATGGCATAATATCGCGTCAAACACTCTAATTCTTTAATTATCACAACAATCATCTTCATTTACATAATAGTTGAAATTTTTAGAGAAAATAAATAATAATAACTAATATAGTACTTTTAATTACGATTCCTATTATTTTGTATATTATGTGAGAAATTTAAGAAAGAACTAATTTTAGGAGTATTTAAAAATGTTTTATTATTAGTGACAATAACAGGAGTATATCTACATACTTAATGAAAAAATTTGGAAACTAATGAAAATAAACAAATATTTGAAATTATCATTAAAAACGTCAATTTTATCACAACTTAAATCATCTTCATTTTTTAATAAATTCGCTTTTCTTTGTTTTCTTTTTAAATTGCATTTCAAATATTTCACTCCTCAATTATTTATTTTACATTAATAATTAGCGTTTGAATATAGCCATATTGAAAAAAATTCACTGGATAAGATTATAATTAAATCTCAAATAATTATAATTTATAACAATACCTATTTAGAATATTGTTTAATTGCAAAACTTTAATGTTTTCATACATTATGTATATTTACTCCCTTAAGAAAATAATACTATTCTGTTTATAATCTCATTTCTCAAAGAGTTTCTAATTTCTTTATGAACCATAGAGTGCATTTTTTTAAAAAATATTAATGCAATGGATATATAAATTCCTCCTCGTGTTATGAGAGAGTGTTTTTTATATATTATTTTTTTTTTATTATTTATATAATATATATTAGTTTTTTAAAAGTTATTATATATAAAATAACTCATTGAGTGATTCTTCACTTATGACTTATTATATTTACACAATATCTATTATTATTTGAATAATATATTTAATGTTTCATAAGTATAACATATAATTCATATAATATAATTATAATCAACACTTATAAAATATTCACTTAATAAAATACAGTACGCTCTCTCATGATTTATGATACAATTTCCGATTTCATACAATTTAGAAAACTATTCTAATTTTTTCAAATGCTGAAATACTGTTAAAAAAACTCATTTTAAGATTAACAACTAATTTCAAATATGAATCATGTGCCCTGTAAACTTAATTGTGAACATATTTATCGGGTACATTTTGAGAAGTAGCAGTGTACGGTTTTATATAATATTTTCTGAGTAATATAAATGAGTGAAATAATATGGTACAGAGACAGCAAGAACGTTGCTATAATGTTTTAGAAGTTAAAATTTTTGATTCTCAGTAATATATAAACGACAACGTTAGGTTGCACACACTTGAATGCTCGAAAGTAATTTTCTATCTAAGACGAGGAATATAAGCTTATAAAGAAGACAATATATTGAAATGAATAATCTATTAATAAAATAATCAGTCAATTTAATAACGACTCACTTATAAATTACTTAATTTATGAATTTCTGCTTTTTCTCTATATAACATTGTCATTTTCGAGGAGTAGACCCTCGTGAATTGCCGTTATGCTACTTAATCGCTAGAATTGATATGCTCGCGTTAACAGACTCAATTTTATATAGAATTTATACTACAAATATTATATGGTTTCATATACTTGTTTTAACAGAGTGTTTTAATATGAATCTACAGTTATATATTTAAGAGACTCTCAAAATTAATAAATATTGTTGAGAAGCATATCCTAACGCCAAAAGCGTAATGTGTAGATAACGTTTAAACAACCTTATTTATAATATTAAAACAAGGTTTTATACCAACGAATAGAAGATAGTTCGGTTAATAAAAATCAAATATGAATAATTATATTAAAACGTTCAAATTTAAAGACTACCTAAAATAATAACTATAATAATATATATCTGACTTTTATCTGCTATATTGAAAATTGCATTTTCAATGGAATAAACACATTATATATGCAATTTTTTTACATTAACAGTGAAATGGTTCGAAATTATTTTTTGGAAGATTTACAAATAAAATTATATATATATAAATTTTAACTTCTAAAATTACTCATTATATTTTTCTTATATAATATTATTCATCAAATTATACAAAAATAGATCACTATATAATAGCATCGAATAAAATTTTTCAAACATTTTGATAAATTATATATTTTATATATATAGTATAGGTTTATTCTTTAAATTAGATATGTGAGCTTTTCACTCCCTGATCTAAATTTTGAGCATTTTAAAATAAATAAAGAAGTGTTTCATTGAATTTACAATTTCAAAAAGCAGAAAAAGCGATATTTATATATTATATATTTATAGGTTAGTCTTAAAATTGACGTTTTTTAATTGAAAATTTCAATATTTGATTTTTTAAATACCAAATTTTCATTAGTTGTGAAAACCTGTTTTTAATAAAAAATTTTAATCTTTCTAAAATTACGCATTTTCATAAATTAAGTACATTCCAATAATTATTAGATGATTTTTCTTAAAAAGTACGATTTTCCTAAATTTTCAACATTTGAAATAATTTGCGGTAAATCTATAAATTTGAATATCTTTAAATCGGCATTACTGATCTATTTGACAACTACTTATTAATGATTCTATTACAAATTTGCAATTTCTAAAATAAAAGCAAGAAAAAAAGTAAATGGTATAATCGAATTGTACTTTTTTGTTACCAAATAGCCTCAGGTTTTAATAAAAAATTTCTATAATATTAGTGTTTCCTTTAGAAAATTAAATTTTATTTGAATGTTAACATGTATATTTTAATATAAAAATTTATATTAAACTTTATATAAATAATTACTAGCTTATTATTTCTTTATAATTTATCTCAATTTATCAAAATTTAGTATACTGGAAATCACTTACAATAAAAAAATAAGTTGAACCGGCCAATAATTCAACAATTTGAATATTAATATTAGTGATGGAATCGCGTTCCAAGCGGCATAAAATCTTCACACCAAGCATTTTGAGAAAATAAATAATGATGTTATTCATTAGAAAAAATAATTTTCCAAAAGCAAATCAAGAATAATTAATATAATTTATTTATAGTAGTTCTACTTTTAAATTTGAAATTTAATTTAATGAAAATTCAATATTTATTTTATATATATACCAAATATTTCATTAGTTGTGAAATAATCATGTTTTAATAAAAAATATATTTTAAAACTTCTAAAATTAGACGCTTTTTTATTACGTTTATAAATATTCACACTTACAAATTTTAGAACTCTATATCTCTGGTGGCAAATATGTTGCGGTGTCATCTTTGATAAATATGTTTATTTTAATAAATCTTTAAATTGGGTTTTTAACTAGGTTATTTTCCGCATTTGAAAAAAAATATGTTATTTATTACATTGATATGCAATTTACAAAAAGCAGAAATAGTGAATTTAAATAATTTATATATTTATATAGGTGTCTTTAAAATTTGACGTTTATTTAATAAGTAATTTCAAATTATTTGTTTTTATTAATCTCAAATATTTCATTAGTTGTGAAATAACCTATTTTTTTTAAATAAAATTAAAATTATTTTAACTTCTAAAATTACGCTTTTTTCTTTAAATTTTCACGTTAAAATTTAAAACTCCTTAAAAGTACTCGTGTGAGAAAAAGTCATTCAAACATTTGGAAATATTATATCTTTTAAAGCTTTTAAAATGAAGTTTATTTAATGGTTCACTCAAGCATTTGATAAATTAATGTGTTTCATTGTAATGCAAAGAAAATAAAGTATGAGAAGTCATAATTATTTTTATAATAAGTGTATTTATTAATGTGAGTGTCTTATAATTGAACGTTTTTAATAGATAATATATATTTATTCAATATTATTGTTATTTATTTTACTAAAAGAGTCTATATATTCGCACTCCTACTGTAAGTGTGAAAAATACTGGTCTCCTGCTTTATATGGAGAAAGAATACTTTGTATACTTTCCTCCTCACTTATAAATTTTACGGCTTTTTCTTCATATATGTGTATGCACATTACAGCACATATAGAGCGTAAGAACAGTCTACAAGTAAGATTTTTTTAAATAAAAATACTTCATCACTCTTTCGGATAACTATTTCTATGTATCTCTGCTAACCATCTCTCACACAATTGATTTCTTCTCTTTAGAGCCGTCACGTATCGCTATGGTCCCAGAGTGACATCTTTGTCATATAAAGAATGAGAATGTATGCTATATCACTGTCTCAGGAAAGCTCTAGATTTCGAAAGAAAGTGTCGAAAACCAAAAGCTCTGCAATTGTGACATATTAATTTTAGGTGCTCTTAACTTCCAACGGCTTTTAGTGCTACACTTATCGTAGACAAACTATAATACGGAGCTATTAGTTTCACTCATATTTGTAAATATATTTGTCCAAATATTCATGTATGAACTCTGTGTAGAAGAACCCAAGTGATTTTCTCGATAATTATATAGAAATCATCCTATTAGTTCACACTCTGTTTCGTTAACTATTCCACGGCATTTTCTTTTTATTTTCTAACACGAGCTCTAATTGCCATCTAATCTTCCTATCCTCAATATAATATGACTTCGCTTAAAAGTAGTTAGCGATCTTCTATCCTGTGTAAAGCAATGCAACTATTAGTCAGAAGAGTTAATTCTGGGTGAGGTTTAAATTCTATATATAATATATTTTATATTTATTCTCTCTGTTCTTTATATATATATACATTGTGAATAATATAATAATTTGTTTTGTATCTAAAATATTTAGTTTCACTCTATATATTTTGCTACCTATATCTTATTATATGCAAGAAAGATGAGGGCTGAAATTTTGTCCCGTGAGATGTGTTATTTTACAATTGTATTTAGGTGTCCATTAAGATTGACGTTTTATTATTAACTGAAATTCAATATTTGATTTTTTATATTATAATTAACCAAAATAATTTACATTGAATTTTCAAAGGTTCCTTTTTTATATAAAATAATTAATTTTTAACTATCATACTAAAAATATACGCTTTTTATAACTCTGTATTAACTGGGTACAAATTATAAAACTCTTATAAAAGGGGCTGAGATCCTGGACCTATAATTTCAAACATTTAATAATATATATATTTATATAAATCAAATAATTGTAGTTTTTATAATCTAGGTATAATAATTTTTAGTCTTATTTATGAAATAAAATATATTATTAATTTTTCATTGAAATGCATTTTTAAAAAACAGAAACATTAAATTTATATTATAATTAATATTAGTTTTATATAGGTGTACTTAATTATTAGACGTATTTTTTAATGAATTTCAAATTTTATGTTTTTATGATTTCCCAAATATATATATTCATTAGATTTGAAAACTATGTATATTTAATAAAAAATTATATTTAATAAAGCTTCTAAAATTACGCTTATTATTACTTTAATAATATTCATCAACATTACATAATTTATAGAAACTTCTACAATAGTAAAGTAATTTTTAATATATTATTCAACATTTTGAAATAATGATGATAAATATCTTTATAAATATATGTAATTATTTAACAGTATTTTCAGCATTTTGAAATAAATAAATAATGTGTTTCATCTGAAATGCAAATTTACTCAAAATAATAGCTAAAAAATAACACTTAAATTAATTAATATATTTTAGGTGTCTTAAATGAAGTTTTTTAATAAATATTTCTAAATATTTATTCTTTATATAACCAAATATTTTCTACTTCTTGGGTGAGATAATAATCTAACTTTAGTATATTTTAAATTACCGGAAATTGGGAGCCATTAAATTAGGCGACTCTTCTAATTTTTGCAGTTTATTTTAAAAAAATCTATACAAAAGCTACGTATTTTTCTTTAAATTTCAACATTTGTAAATTATTTGGTAAATTACTTATATAAATTGTAGAGTTTATTCTTATATTGAAAATTCTACTTTGATAAAAATATTATAAATAATCTAGTATTTCATTTGTAAAATGTCTAAATTTAATATTTACAAGTCAGATTATTTGAGATAATTGATTTAAATAACGACATCTATATATTGTGTCTATAAATTTGACTTATTTTTTAATGAATATTTCAATATTTGTTTTATATACCAAGTGATTCTTAGTGTGTAGAAAACCTTTTTTTAAAAAATTATAACATTTATAAAGCCCAAAAATTTTTCGTTGTTGACTTGAAATATGTTGACATAATAATTAACAAATATTTAAATAAAAATCTTAAAGTACTATTTTTCCTAAATTTCAACATTTTTGAAATTTAATTTAAGTAAAATAATTACAATATTGAGTTATTAACGGTATTTTTAGCATTTGTAAAAATAATATATAATTCGTATGATTTCATTGAAATGCATTTTAAAAAAGCAGAAAATGCGAATACTTTTAATTTAATAGTTTTATAGTTATGTCTTAAATTGATCTTTATTTAATGAGTACAATGTTCGATATTAATTAATAGTTCTATATTGTTATTCCAGAGAGTCATATTCATTAGTGTCGAGTGAGACTGAGTTACTCTGTCATTTAAATTCACAAAAATACAAAAATACTTTTATATTAAAACCATTCTCAAAGATAACCGGAAATTATTTCCTTAAGCAACAATTCATATCAACACTTACAAACAATTCCACACCCTACATCAGAAACACTACACTAAACATTACGCAACTATCGCTACTCACCATACACATACACACATACACACACACCATACACACACACCATACTGATTTCCAATCTATATAGACAATGAAGGGAACTAGTATTAATTCTGAATACTTCTAAAACTCGAAAGTTCTTATATATAAGCGGTATATAATTAACTGCTAAAGTAATTCTTGAATATAAATAATTGTGTTTCATTGAAATGCAATTCTAAAAATAGTCAAAAAAGCCAATATATTTAATAGTTTATTAGGTGTCTTATAATGATCATTTATTTTTGACAATGCAAATCTTAATTATTTTTGTTATTTTTATTTACCAAATATTTCATTGTTGTGTAAAAACCTGTTTTTAATAAATAAAAATATTTAACTTCTATAAATTACGATTTATTTTCTTAAATTCACATTTACATACTAAATTTGTAGGACGTTGAAAGTACGAATTTTTTCCCTCTACTAATTAGATAAACGAAAATAATTCAGTTATTCTTAAAGACAGGGTATTTTATAACTAGGTATATATATATTTTATTTTAGTCATTTGAAAAAATAATGATGTTTCATTTTGAAATGCTATATTATTAATATAAAAAAGTTAGAGATAAGTGAAATATATTATTATAAATAGTTTTAGTTAGTTCTATTTAAAATTGTAACTATACTATATTTTTCAAAGATATGACTCAAATTCAATGATTTTTTATATAATACAAATATTTCATACTGTATGTGATAATAAACCTGTTTCAAAAAACAGTTATAACTTCCTAATAACATTACGCTATTTATCTTAAATTTCACAATACAAAACTACGACTACTATGAAGCATTTGTCCTACTATTTTTTATACCTATATAAATATTCTCGGCACATGAATAACATTATAAAACCAAACCATGCATAAGTAACTTATATACTCACATCTTGTAGTTTAGATTTCTCATTTGTACCATTTAAAGAGACGCACTTTATGAACTCGTTACCAATATCAGTCCAACATACTTCTTGTTTCCTAAAGTAATAATCTACCGAAGCAGCATCATTAACATCCTAAAAAAAATGAATTAAGTTTCTAAATGCACAAACCTCAAACATATGAAATCTGATTAAAATAACGCAAATAACTTACTTTTACAAGAATACTTTTGATTAACTTTCCCTTTTGAAAGTTTATGACTCTGATGTCTTTTCGGTTAGCAAATAATAATTTTGGGTTTCCTAAAAAAACAATAAAAGTTAATTAATTTTAAATTCAGCAAATAATTTACGTAATTAATTTCTTAAGGATAAAGGCTCTAACAGTACTAGTATAAAAATGTTGACGACTATATATGAGGCAATCAGAGCTGAAGTAAATAGTCCAAATGAAAACAGACTACAAATGAAAGAGTCAATTGATAGAGCGTCAAGAGCATGACACTCCTCTTAAATCTTTTGTAAATGTTATAAATATCTAAATATGTATTTTTATATAAGTCAACCATTATTGGAATTTAATATTTAATTTATTTGAAAGGCATATAGGAATATAAATAAATTAATGTTAAGTTTTTCTCTATAGGAGCTGATCACTTTGCGCACATATGCTGAAACTGATAAAATGGTTATGTTGATGTTGAGAAAATTTACAATTTCGGCAATTTTCTGAGTTTGACGTTGATAAACTGTTATTTGCGAGTTTTTTAATTAAAGCTTTTATTAATATTAGTTTTTTTTATTTTTGTGTAATAAATGTTTAAATAATTCTAAATTTTGTTTTATATTGTTATTTTTCTAATCCTATTTACGATGCTACTGAATCAAGAGAAATTGACTCGGAGTATGAATCAAATTATAGTATTATTGAGGTGATACTATATTAATGTAAAATTTTTAGCATACCTTATTTATTCTTGGGCTATATATTACTTTTGTAAAACATATAGACCGTAAATAATCATATTTATAGTATGATATTATTTATATATATAAAGCGTAGTATCATGCTTTAATATATATATTCGTTTTTAATATATATGGTTATAAATACCATAAGTGAACTATAATATTATTTATTAATTAGGTATAATTGGTATATACATATTAGTAGATTGCAGAACAATCATCGGCCTCCGTTTATCGTAACGATATAATTATTGGGAACTCTACTAAAGCGCTAACTGGTTATAGTGAAGCCCGAAGTGTGTGTGTGAATGTAGGGTAATACTAAATATTAGGAAGATTATTGGAGAATACCTTTAGCAAACAAAGTCAATAACCGTAAAGAGATAATATTTATACATAGTTATTTGATGTTTGTCAACGCTGGAGTGAAAAAAGGCGGTTGTGCAAACAGCTACATTTTCATCATGTTCTTAATTTTTAGTAACCTTCCTTGTTTCTTGATTTACAATACACTTTATTTTAAATATGGCATACTTTTCTAAGCATCTGAGAGATTGACCATATTTAGATTTATTTTGGTTAATTTGTTTAATTTTTATAGTGTTAACCACTTCCCCCAACTCATAGGATGGAACAACAGAGATAGATGCGTCATGGAAAAACATAAAAATATAAAAAATAATATAATAGTATTATATATAATTAGAGAGTGTTCAGTATAATAAATAATAATATGGGGATCTTAAATTTCTAAAGGTTTTTGTAGATGGTATGTATTAATACTAATAATTTCATAATAATAATAATTTAGTAAAAATTCAAATTTTAGTATTTTATTAGTTGGAATAAAGGGTATATAATTATAGTGCGTTGTAATAACGTAATTGAGTAGTGTGCTATTAGTACTGAAATTTATGTGGACCAGATGTGATGATGTAAAATCAGTAACTGTGTTGGGACGTAAATAATAAAACATAAGATGTTATTTAAAATAAAATTAAATTATACATGTAAAGAATAGTGGTTTTTCTTATGTAATTATTATGGTTGATCGGGCGATACCATATTAATTGCACCTAGGACTATAGTAAATTTGTTGAGATTAGTCTCTAAATGTGTGGTGTTCAATTAACGTTCGCTTTTATATGAACTCATCATATGAAATCTCTCAGATAATGTTAGAATGAGTGAGGGCAATGACTATTAGGAAATAGATCTATTGTGTTGAATGTTATTGTATTTTTTTTAAGAGAATTCTTTTATAATTTGTGTCATCGATGAATTTAAACAAAGATATTATTTGATTCTGACTTGGTAACGGATGGGTTGTGTCGTAATTGAGTGTATTATACATTTTTAATGTATTAAATAAACTATTGTAAGAAATTCCCAAAACACGAGTCTTAAAAGTCTTTTAATTTTTTCTAGATGGTGAATGATTTAAAAATGTTCAGAGGAGATGATAATTAAGATTATTGGGAGTCTCATCAGAGATAATATTATGCATAATATATAAGTAATATGATGTAAAATATAGAGATAGTATTCAATATAATAATAATAATAATAATAATAATGCTCATATATATGTATAAATAACATTAGTATGATATATATAATATTATATCACATATCATTCAAAATGTGTAATTATGTGTAATTAATATATATATATATAGTCAGCGTTTTTTATTATTGATTTTATTATATAATATATTTGTGTAATAAATAGTAGAGTAAAAAAAATATAGTTGATAGAGAGTCTGCAGTGCAATTTATATATTGTGATTCAATCACTAGGTTAGGACTCTGAAGGACTTGCAGTTGCTCTGGTTCGATTGATAATTATAATTGATTTCTCGTGATGGCATTCGAACTAACTAGACTTTAGAGATTAGCTATGCTTGAGACGTTGTTTCTATAACTGGAGTCTTATACTTGATACAATGCAAGAGTTTGAACTTTGACAGACACACGACGAATAATATCAGTTCTGAAGATGTAGGATAAAGCGAGGGATTGTGTCAAGTCTATTTTCAATCTGTGCTAATGCGTTATTTTTCTGGGCTTACAGCTCAGCCTTGTCTTGATGGTCTCCAAGCCATAGAAGTAGAAAGAGAGGAAGTTATCTAACAAGTGTACTTCATATATAGATTATAGGAAATGGGTGGATGTATAGACGTTGTGCTGTTGGGGAATTTATTTAATAAGAAATAGTTTCGTTTTCATTGCTACGGGTCTTACTTTTTTGTGGATAGTTTTTATATTGGGTTTAACTGGCTAGGTTGTCATGCTATTATCTTCCGAAATTTTATTTTAATGAAATCTAAAAATTCAATTTTAGTTCCAGAAATTTGTAAATCTGGCAGAATATATTATTTAAGAGAAGTATGGTAAAAATATTAATGTTTTATCACAGGATTTGTTTTTTTATGATAGGCGGATCTCTGACCTTCATTTTATTCAAACATGTAAAAATTTTTTCTTTCCGACAAGCTGAAAAAAATATCTGCGTGATTTAGAAAGAGGTTTTCTAACTAAGATTCTTAAATAATATTATACTGTTGTAATTAACATCGTCATGGATCGTCTCAAAGTTGAATGATTTTTTATGTAGTATTAGATCGCAGTAGGGAATTAGTTAAGTTAGTATTGTATGTGATTATGTCTAATTCATATGTTTATATTTGTATTGATTATTTGATTAAATATTTTTTCGGAGAGTCACAGTGAGCGATATAGTTTGAAAATCCATATATTGATTGATGAGTTTATTTAACATATCAATAGAGACTACGAAAATGCAGAGGCTGGAAGAGTAGTAAATAAAATATTATTTTTGTAAATGTATTCTATGATATATGTATAATAAATGGTAGTTATTATCATACCTATTATATATAGGATTATATTTAAATATATATAATACTTCTTGTATGTAATTAAGAAAAAATCTAATATTAGTAAATCCATAATATAATTCTAGTATAATTAACGTTAAAATTTAAAAATTTTCATATAAAATTATTTAGGTGCCATCCTATGTAATTAAGTATCAATGGTGTAATTGAGTAATCTAGTATATAGTATTACTTTATTAGTATCACACCGTGCAAAATTTTATTCAATATGATAATTGTAAGTGGATGAAAGCGGACGATTGGCTGAAAACTTCGAGTACTTTAGTTGTAATAATATTTTGGCTCATTGTTATTCAACATGAGTTGGCGTAATCTAACTAGCGTCATAAGAAAATTCTGTTTATAACTAGAGTCTTGTTAAATTAATAGTAGAAGCGAATGTAGATTATTTTTCGTAAAGCTGTGCATCGGTGATTAAGAGAGATAACAAGCAGAATCGATGAGGTCTGATGTGAGATTTAATGATAGTGTTTTTATAGAGTTGACTGTAAGTAGACTTCACAAGAGTGATGTTAGGAGGAGGCTATAATGTATATATCAGAGCGATACAATTAACGACTAATAAAGAATGATTATGATTATGAGATAGTTATTATTGATCGTGAGGTGATATTAATGAGATATATATAGGTAGTCAACATATTAATTTTAATAATATTGTGTATTTCTAAGGGTGTAAAAAATTATGTATGATATTACTAAATTTGTTTTAATAATGTAATAATTATAATAGTATAGATAATTACTTTACATTTTACTATGATATTATATTCAGAGAACAGTTACCTGTGTTAAATTTAGTATAGTAGTGGTATAGAAATAATATATAATAAGCATTGTTTGTCATTGAGGATAAGTAATGTGGGGTCGGCCTTTCCATATAGGTGTTATTGAGGTGTGGGCTTACTTGTGGGTGCTTTACGATTAATCCTAATTTAGGTTTTATTGAGTGATGACTTTTGGGAGGGCCTTCACTGATCCATTTTTGAGGGTTTAGGAGGTACTTGAGGGAGGGCTTACACAATCTATTCGGGTTTTATTAGGCTATGGCTATCGTTGTGGGCTTATTATCTTAGTTAGAAAAGGTTTTGTTGGGTACACAGAATTGATTGGAGCCGAGCTAATTATTATTATATTTATATATTATCATGTTGCTAAAATATGATGTAAAGAGTTATAAAATTTATTTATGATGTAAAGGATATAGATTATATAGCGATTCAAACGCAGAACGAGCAGTATTTTATATTAGTGTTATTTATTTATATTGTGTTATGTAAAATTCAAGAAATCTAAATATTATTTTTAATTATAATATGTTTTTGATAATTGATATATATATATAGTCAATGGTCAGGAAATTAAATTATTGAGGTCGTACTCCACTCACGATAATTATAGCCAGTATTTGAGCAGATTTTGAGAACATCCAGATCTCGAATAATAATAATTGAATTAGGAGTCGATCTATAACGAACAATGACATTAGAATCTGTTGACTTCTGAGAGCGCCATATTTTTAGTTCATGGTGCGACATTAATATTGTTATAATTAATCGTGAGATATTGTATTGTATTATAGCAAGGAAAATTCCGGTGATAATCTTGTATTCTTGAGAAATACACCTTTATTTGAATTATTTGAATTTAGGTTGATCGTTAAGCTAAAGAAAATGTGGCACATTCTCTGGCTAGGTTAATTGAATTTGACGCATTTTGGCAGTCAGGTAAGTGAATATTCATTTGTGACTTGAGATAGCTGCTGTGAAAAAAATTCAATTTTTAATGGTAGTCAGAAACATTAATCTGTGAGTATCGATTTATTTTACTTACCATTTTACTTGTGAATTTATATAATAGGATCTATTCTAAATTATAAGCAGAAGAAGTGTATACATTTGCGCTCACTACTATGAATATATATATGGTATATTCTAATCCATCACCATCTCTTTTTAATCCTTTATTTTAAGATAGTATAATTTTAAGTTGACTGGTGAGAAAATTAATCCGCAGTTATTTTCGGATTCCGAGCCCGTCTATTATTATAATTGACTTTGTTTCAGAGAGTTTGCTTCCTACGGTTTTCAAGGAGTCATAATTTTGCATTTTACAAGATAAATCAACATCAAGCAGCTGGTCTCAGGTAAATACTAATCCAGCAATAAATTTTTAAGGAAAAGTAATAATAAATCTATGATCAAGAAATTGGATTTTTTTTGGTTTATATTACTAATGACGTAGGGGTATACCACAGATTTGCATATACTATAATGAGGTGCTCAAAGTAAATTCGATGATATAATCTAATCACCGACATAACAGATGATAGATTTATATTTTGTTTTTATATTATGTATGAATTTAAGAAAATTAGATAATAATATTTAATATAAATATAGAAATAATACATCCTATATTATAGACTATATATATATATATTATATATATTATGTATCTATAACATACATTATATACTAGTAAATCTGTGTCAAAAGGGTAATCTTTTCCTATCCGTTTCTCATAATTTTTGCTTTAATAGAGGTTATGGTGTTTTAGGGGGGACGTGTTTTCATTAAGTCACATTGTTGAGTTTTCTAGGTATTTCTTGGGGGTTGTACATCTTCCATGATCCATAAGTCTAGAGCAAACTTGGGTGCTTTACATTATCCTTAGAGCTAGAGCTAACTTGGAGGTTAGCATACCTGCATTAGTATAAGAATGATTTTACATTAGGTTGGAGCTACTTGGTAGTGGTAGATTATAGAGTATAAGGTTCGGATAAAAAAAGGCTGTTATTGAGTTATACGCGTAAAGGGAACCTACAGATTTTACTATATTTTATATATATTATAATTGTATAGACTTATATGTGTTTATTGGGTAGATGAAAATTCAAATTTGGTTTTAGTATCTTGAATGCCTTTAAGTATATTGATATCGGTTTAGTAGTTTGACATCATGCTAGGATGTGAGAATTTAGGACAGGTGTTGAAAGTAATCTTACTCTATTGTGCACATTAGAAAGTAGAAAATAATTCATAACAATTTATGATGTTGATAAGTAATATAGATTCTCAAAATCTTAATTTTATAGTTTGTTATAGTTGCAGCCTTTGTGTAGCCAGTAAGAGCCAAAGGGTAAATGCATGTAACTTAAATTAATTATAATATAACTGGCACTAAGTAATAATATTAATGTAGAATTGTTTTTTCAGATTTTGAATGTTTCAGCAAGCAATTTCCATGATTGAATCGTAAAAAAAAAATTAATTTTATTCTAATATTTATTATTATTATGGGATAAAAAGTAATTTAGGCAGGTTGTTAAGGTAATGAGTAGTAGTATAGGTAAAATTTTCTATTGCAATCTTTAGGGATATCCCCAGTGACATATATAATAATACAAAATACCTTTTCGAATTGTTTTGCAGGAATAAAATCTAATAACGCAAAGATGCAAAAAGCTGTTTTCACTATATTCGGTTTGTTTATTTTATAGCTCTGGAGAAACTGTATTTTCTTTTATTTCTATTGATATGAAATAGGTGGTTCGACGACACGGGGAAAGTGCGATCAGATATAGTGTGGGGGGATCGAAGTCTTCTCTGATATAGTGGTCGAAAAAATTACCAATCTTCTTTTCCATCTTTGGTTTAAGCACCTTTCGTGATAATTGTTTATGAATATAAATAATAGTGTGCAGTTGTGGGTTCATAGCTTATAGTACTGCGTCGAGTAGTCGTGAGATTGAGGAATTTCAATCGTTTTTTTCAAAATAATATGATAACGATCTGAAATTTAAAACTTATTATATATTGATGTAAGCAAATAATAAAACGTAGTCAGCTTTATTTAATATAGTTGTTTTATAAAAGCCTTTTTTTTTTGTTGTAATTTTTCAAAGGTATATAAATAATCATTTTGGTTTCCAAAAAGTCTTCTCTTTTTGTTTGTCATCCAAGTTATTTAAGATAATTAATATTTGGTTCTCTCTGAGGTCATGATTGTTATATGCAGGAGTGTTTTTGAGTTCACATGCATGTTTGCTTCCTGAGAGAAGGTCGAGCCATATATATGTATTACATATTGATGTAGTGAAAAGCGTAAGTTCTGTTAATGTATATATGCTTATATAGTGTAAGTATGCAAGAAGAATCATAAATTGTTTTTAAAATATATTGCATGTTGTTCGGTTTCAGATAATAATTTGGGCTCTAGGTAATTTTATACGCAGGTGTTTTGAGGTATCTCTTTTGCACAAACGCGTGTGAAAAATTTACAATTGAATGTAGTGATATTTCTCACAAGCTTTTATTATATTTGTTATTAATGTTAAACGAAGGAAATTAAAATTTGTGTGTATATTGTTTTATTGCATGTTAGATCGTTTCGAGATAAAATTTTGGCTCTATATAGTTTAAGGGCCAGGGGGTTTTGAAGGTATCTCTTGTGCAACGTGAAAAATTTCAATTGAATGAGTGATACAAGCCGGTAAGTCAAGCTTATTTATATTAGTTATAAATAAAAGAAAGAAATTAATTTTGTTTTTAAACGGGATGGAGGTAGATCGGTTTCAGATAATAATTGGGTCTCCTAGGGAAAAGTTTTAAGAAAAGGTGATTTTGATATAGGACATACAGTAATGACACCACACATGATAGAACTGTTCGACGTGAGAACAGCGGAAGTCAGCTATTTATTTGGTTTATTGTGAATAGAAATGGAATCTAAAATTGTTTTAATATGTATTCATTTAGAAAAATTTGGTTTTAAAGATAATTAATTGGTTTAGTTTTCTAGTTAATTAAGCCAGTTGTTTGAGGTATCTCCTTGCACCAAAAATGCAGTTGTTATGATAAAGGGTTATTAATTATTTATATTGTGATATGTGTAATAGCAAAACAAACCAAATTTGTTTTAATAGTTATTCATGTTAGATTGGTTTATGATAATAATTTGAGCTCGCTAGGTAATAATTTAGGCAGGTGTTTTTGAGGTATCTCCTTTGCCAACCGTGAAAAATTTACAAATTTTGAATGTAGTGCTTAAGAGTATTCGTTTGTGATAACCACCTTATAACCCTACAATAGTTAAGGCACCACTAAATTTGGTTTAAATTATCAACTTTAAGATCTTACCCATGAACAATTGGGCTCCCTATGATAATTTAGCATGTTCTTGAGGATATCAACTTGTAAACCAGTAAAAAATTAAAAATTTGATGTAGTTAATAATCCTTATCAAGTTTATTTATATTGTTTATTGTGTATAATAGCAAGCGAAATCTAAATTTGTTTTAATCAGTAAATCTCCCAAAGTAGATCGGTTTCAGATAATATGGGCTCCTAGTATTTAGGCAGGGTTGTTGAAGGTATCTCCCCTTTGCACACCGTGAAGAAATTTTTACAATTTGAATGTAGTGGAAATAAAGCGGAAGTCAAGATTATTTTATATTTTTTATATGGGTTTACAAGAAGTTAAATTTGTTTTTTAAATAGTAGTTCAATGTTTAGATCGTTTTTTAGATAATAATTTGCGGTTCAGGAGGTAAATTTAGGCAGTTGTTTGAGTATCTCTGTTGCACAACCGTGAAAAATTTACAATGATGTAGTGATAAAGCGGAGTCCCAGATTTATTTATATTGTTTATAATGGGGTAATAGCAAGGAAATCTAAATTTTTTATATGATTTCATGTTAGATTAGGTTTAGATAACTAATTTGGTTTCCTAGGTAATTTAGCAGGTGTTTGAGGTATCTCTGTTGAAAAACCCGTGAAAAATTTAAAATTTGATGTATGGATAAAGCGTAGTCAAACTTATTTTATATTTAATGATCGTAAAAATTTTACTTTTTTTAAATATTATTTAGGTTAGAATGGATCAGATAATATTTAGGGCTCCTAGGTAATTAGGCAGGTGTTGAGGTATCTCTTTTGCAACACCGTAAAAAATTACACATTTATGTGATAATAAAGCGTAGTTCAATACTATTTTATATGTTATAAGTGTGTAATAGCAAGGAAATCTAAATTGTTTTAAAAATGTATTCCATGTTAGACAGTTTCAGATAATATATTTGGCTCCTAGGTAATTTAAGGTGGTGTTTGAGCGCTCATTACATGCAACAAACGAGAAAAAAGTCTACCAATTCGATGTAGATGATAAAGGTAGTTCAGCTTAATCTATATTGTTATATTGTAGAAGAGCAAGTAAAATCTAAATTGTTAATAAGTTCTGTAGCTGAGAGTACCTATTAACTCTGTCATGAAAGATTAATAAATGAATTTAGTGAAAGTAGCAATTGGTAAGATATTTCTAGCAGAGATAAAATAATTTTTATACTTTTTTGGTTTGTTACTTTTTAATCATAATTTCTAGACATTTTAAAGAATTTTGTTTCAAAGGCAGACCATGGATCTGCAATTGGGAACCGAAATTTGCCATTGCAGTGTAGACTAAATTGATAAATTACTACATAAATCATATACTTTACTGTTTTACATTTTTGTATATAAGATTTTTTCTTAATTTCAGAAAAAATAGTATAAAAAAATATTAATTTGTAAATACTGGTGTATATATTTGTTTGCAATTTTTGTAAAGCTTTACATTTATATCATTTTTAAGTTATAAAAGCTGAAATGGCTACTGCAGATGACAGTTTTGATCAGGTAAACCTTTTTCTGTTTTCCGGTATTTATTTAGTTATTTATTTTTTAGTTATTTGAATTGTTAGAAAGAATATTATATAGCAAGTTATGAGATTAAGAATTTTTTTTTATATATAATGTTTAATTATTTAAGAACTTGTTTAAGAAAGATAAGATATCGGCTAATTATGTAGATTAAAGCATTTTCTTTGATGATAAAAAAACCTCATTTCAAATAAGAAGTATAGCTTCAAAATTAAAATAAAGAATAATTTAAAAAGTGTTAGAACTTAATTGATTAATCATCTTCCACCATACAACTTACACTGGGACAAATATTCAACAAGCCAAAAAATTTTATCCCCGTATAATTTTCTGTTGTTAGTTTAATTTAAAGGCTGTTGTTTTTGAATCTCATATAACTGTTGCTCATCAGCGGGTGGTCGTAAACGTTTGTTTTCAAAGGAACTAAGGTGCATGATGTATGGCTTTGGAGATGACCAAAATCCTTATACAGAGAGTGTTGATCTTCTTGAAGATTTAGTTTTGGAATTTATTACCCAAATGGTTAGTAAATTATAAGTATTTTAGTCTTTAAATGTTAGTTTACCCAAAAGTATTGTTAAAAATGGAGTTTGCTAATTGATGGAGCAGTTATGACAGTGCTGTATTTATAAGTTGAATTGTATGGAAACAGTATTATGAAATAAATTTTGAAATTAGAATATATATATATATATATATATATATATATAATAATATATATATATTATATTATATATATAAACATATTTATATAATAATATATATATATATAGTTTATAACTATCTATATTCAAATATATATATACCCGTAAATTAGTGATTGCACCCATCATACCGATGGTATCGGTAATCGATGGGTAAAATTTGAAGAGAGTCAGGTCATAAGCAATTTGGATTTAGGTATCGGTAAAATTTTGCTCGAATCACCTTTACCAATAAACATTTTGCATCTTTTAAATTCCGTTTCGCATATATAATATTATATTATAAGACCATATATATATATAATCTATCAATAATATTATAAATACTACATATATTACTATATACTATATATATATATTATACTAAGCGATATATATATAATACCGGTATATATATAATATATATAGAGTATAAGTTATATACTATATATTATATACATAAACTAATAACATACTCATAATAATAAGTAATACTTATACTCTATATTAATTACTTATAACACTATATATATTATATTATATATATACATAATATATATATTATATATACTTTATATATATAAGTATAATTATATTATAATATTAATATATATTAAACATATAAATATATATATATATAATATATAATAGTATATATATATACTAATAATAATAATAATAATATACTAACTATATATATAATATATATATATATATATATACTATATATATATATATATATTATAATAATATACTGGGAGATATATAATATATATATATATATATATATATAAATATATATTATATATATTATAAATATATACTATATATATATATATATATAATAATATATTATATATATATTATATATATTATTAATATATATAATAATATTATATATACCGGTATATATATAATTATATATATATATATATATATACTATATATATATAATATATATATTATTATATATATATATAAGTAATATAGTATATATATATATATATATATATATATAATATATATATAATATATAATGCTGTGTCAGCACCCAATCTTACCTTTTCATCGACCTTACTGTATGTTAATATAGACGTTTTCGTTTTTGCATTTCTGCTTACGAAGCGTAAGAAATGCTTCGAGTTTGCGTTCAGATTTGTGTTAACTTAGTCGCCAAAAATTGTAAGGAATGCTTATCAAACGTAAGGAATTTCTTTAATTCTAAAAGGTTGCTATTTCCTGTGATTGCTGACTTTAGCACGCTCTTACGAAAATGTGTAAACAAAAAAAAAATTTAACAGGCGTTGTAGCTCGAATGAATTGACTGAAATTCTTTCCTCATTCATTAAAATCAGCTGAAATGCTAAATTTCTTCCAATCGATAAACTCCATCAACAATAGTTGATCAATTTTTTTGTAATATAAACCATTTGTTATTTGTTTTTTGTTTTTTTTTTTGTTTATCCGAAATCGACGGGCTCCATCATAACAGCTGACTCAAATTGTTTGCAAAACAAAAGTAAACCTCGTAAGAAAATCGTGTTCGCTTTTGCACGAAATTCAAGCAATTAGTTCAGGCAATCACTAATGCCAAAAAAGTCTTATGAATGTTAAGTGTAGGTTTAAGTGTTTTTATATATAAAGATTCCAAATTTTTAAGTTCTTTATCTGTAGAAACATTTTGAAGAATGGAGAATTTTTGAAAATATATAGGGTGCCTATTGAGATCATAGTGATCTCTGGTTATAAGAGATGAGGAGATTAGTTCGAAAGGAAATGATCATGTATCTACAGTTATAGGAAAGTTTGACCTACATAGTCGACGTTGCAGTCGGCAGATTTACATTTGTAAACGATGTGTGACCTCAAGTTCATGGGGATTCTTTCTTTAATCTTAAAGAAACTGCTAATTGGGTTGTTGCTAATAAAAGATATAAGAAACTTGCATTGTGGAAATTTTTTTAATAGGTTTCTAATCTGAAAGTGAAGATTATTGGAATGTAGGGAAGTCGAGCGTAAACAGGAAGTTTGGGAACATCTTATGCAGTAGTTTTAGGGCGATAAGTGTTATCGAGAAACGAGTAAACAAGTTTATCAAAAAGGTTAAAGAGATAAAGACTAAAAGTAGAAAATTTACGTAGTAAAGTGATTTCTTCATGGAAAAACTTCCAATCAGAACAAATAACAAAGACTGTGTATTCGGGGCCTTTAGACCCGCCATTTATGAATAAAATTTGATAGAAATATAAGGAAATTAGTCCCAAGTAAAGTATAAGTGGGCTTGCGATAAATTTAGAAGTAGCAAGCCCACTAATGTTTTACTTGGCACTAAATTTCTTTAGTTCTATCTCCTTTAATCATAATTGTAATAAATACGAAGCGTTTACTATATAATGAATTTTAGTATTTTCTTTGCTTTTAATTAGACCGTTTTCGGTTTTTGTCATTATAGATAGCTTACGCTCCGATAATGAAATGTTCACCCAGTTTAAACACGAATTTTCTGTTTAAACCGGACTGCGGTTCCGTCATGGCTTACTTTTGTTTTGGAAACAATTGAAATCAGCTGTTGTGATTGAGCACCAGTGATTTTGGGAATAACAGAAATAAAATAATAACATGGTTTTATATTACACAATTAATTGATCAAAACTAATGTATGATTTATCATTGGAAGGAAATTAGATTTAAAGCTAATTTTAATTGAATGAAAATATCCAATCAGATTCAGACGAGGGACCTAACCGCGCCGCCACCTTGTTATGTTTAACATTTTTCGTATAGAACCGTTGCTTAAATCCAGGACAGCTACGAGGGAAATAATAAGCAAATTCACTTACCAGAAAAATAAAGGGAAATTTAAGCATTTCCTTTACGATTTTTCGGTAAGTTTGATTAAAAACAAAACGACAAATCAGAAAGCACTTTCTTGATGTCATCGTAGCAGGAAATGCAAAAACGGAAAACGGCATAAATTATATATATAATATATATAATACATAATACCTATATATATATAATATATATATATAATATATATAATATAATATAAATATATATATATATATATATATATATATAATATATATATATATAGTAAAAACATATATATATATATATATAATATATATATATATATTATATATATATATATATATATATATATATATATATATATATATATACTATATATATATAGATTATATTCTTCCTTCTACTACAATAATCTTGTGATTCTGGCTACTGTTCTCACTTACAGAACAAGATTTCACGCCTTTAATTTGAATATCATACTACTTCTCACGGACTGGTATATCATATTATCACCCAAATACTGTAGGTCCTTCTATATGGGGATTTCAATGTACACAACACTGCAATGTTGGGGTCCTCTCATACTGACTCAGGGTGGCGAGGAGGCCGAATCATTCAGCATCTCCTAAACGATCTGGAGCAACTAATAAAGAACCACACACACACATTCCCGATCATACTTCGTAGCAAAATTTGTCGTCACTGAACTCGTTACATCACTAGTCTATCGCTCTCTATAGAACTCACCACACGCTTGTAATAACGCTGCACTTTATCGACAGAAGCTAAAATCATTGAGTTCGACACCAATCTTACACGTCTCGATATAACATCTCTAATACTATTAAAATCGTAACAACCCAGCTATCCACCTCTGGGTCAGCTAACGCTCTCTTCTCTCTCGCACTTCTTTCGGGCCGTAGTTGGGGCGCGCGCCGTTGCGCTTGCTTCTAACGCGTAAACCGATATAGACATTGAGGTGAGCTACAGTGACTCATATAGAATCTCTAGCTCGCACGCCTGGGTGCGACCTCTCACTAGCCGAGTAATATGTTACGAGCTAAGACTACTCAGTTAGTAATGGCCACGCAAAACTCTCAGTCTCTGTATATACAATTCCTAATCTAGTCGCTCAAAATGCTCTCTCAAATCATATCACATCGCTGTTCTATCGTGTTCTTTAGCCCTCTCCAGTCCAATGAAAATATGAGACACACGCTCTCGAGATATTATCCTCAAGCGATGGTCGACATCCACTCGGTCATATACTGTTCTCCTGTTTACTCCTATGCACTCCCCTGCCATCCATCTCGATAACACTCAGCTAAATCGGTGCGAGCGCACATCACCTACAAACGCGCAGGCAAAGCCGGGCCTGCTCACCTAACAAACAGCAACGCTAGCGCGAAACTCTCCTTGTGCTTCTCCTCTACTCTGACACCATCTATAACTGGCCTCATTGCAAAAGCAACATCTTCTAACAACTTCTGTAAAATACTGCCTTTCTCCCTCATATACTTCGATTGATGACGCTCTTCTGCAATTCCGTCGCGATCACTATGAAAGGGCCATGCTTCTCTCCGCGCGCGTCCCTACTCATATATTTCCTCTAAACTCAACACTGCACGCAGCTTAATTCTTGTGCGTGCAATCTCATCCTGTTATACTATCGCCTCTCTCAGGATGCTGCCTTTGCCTGTCGATTACCATATACGATCTGGTGCATTGCGGCTCCTAAAATCTATATAACAACGTTAGTGGAAAAGGCACGAATCCGAGCCCTAGCCCCGACTACTATTCTTCTGCCGAGTTCTTGAGCGGAGTGTGCTTCCCCGCTGCTGAGCCATTTCCATCGTCTCAAACTAGATATTATCATCTACTGTCCTACCGTAAATCACTCTTCACATGACACGACCTCTCCCTCAGGTGTTGAAAGCACGCGCACTATGTACCAACCTAGTCTCCGAACACAAGGAAGCACGCTCTGCCACCATGTCCCTTTCACCATCTATCTGTCGACCTACTCTCCGCTCCTCACCATGTATTCTATCCTAAGATTTTTGAATACCTCTCAACTCTACCATTTCCTCCTAGAACTTCATCTGAATACTACATTCAACTTCTTTCCGATTCGCCAGTTTTGGCTTTCGGCGCTCGAGGTCTTATGGCGATATAGTTCCTACTCTTATTGAACCTCCAATCCGGTTCTATACAAGCTAACTATAAGTGAGTGAACTCCATCCAACGCACGCGGACGACTTGACGTGCGTGAGCCCACTCTCGACACCTTCCAAAGCAATGTATCTCGGTCGTAAACGCCGTTCACCTGCCTCGTCCAAAGTCCCATCCTTTGGGTTTCCTCCTTCTCTTTGCTAACTATTCCTAGTTTTCCCTTTCAAAATCGCCTATACAAAACAGCAACATAACAACGGGCGACTTCTTCTTCCTTTTCTTGTCACAAAAAGTGGTTGTTCACTAAGGGTTCTGTTCTCTATCTTCATAACTTATTATTCCTATACTTTTCACTATCGACACTGGAAATCTTCTCAATCCCTGCTACATCCAACTCTATCCACTTCATATGGCCGATGACTCAAACCTTCATTCTTCAAATCATTTAATTCAGCTCCCTCTTTTACTTTCTAGGAATGCCTTCTCGTCTTCCAATAGCGTTTCCGATTCTATTCTCGGCAGATATCTGGATAGGGCAATTTCCACGCACTGGGCGTTCGTCTGGAACCTTTGTAGACACATTCTAATTTCATTAAAAAAACTGGCACGCTCTACCATAAAAATCTCCCTCTCTAAGTGACACAACCTTTACACTATCTCGCTACTCTCCGTCGCACTAATCGACTCTGCCATACCACTCGTCTCATACTTGTCGACTAGATATAACTTACTTGGCTTTTAGACTCACACACAAACAACATGTCTTGTGAAAACGATAAATATCACATAGTTTTGCAGAAGACCATAGGCTGTCAACCAGAAAACTGACGAGAGTACTCTTGCCGTTAGACTCGCTCTGAGACTATTCTCTTTCTCTCATCTCAATTACTCCAGCTTTAACAAAGGGACCTTTCATACCGGCCTTTGTATGGAAGTGTATGCTCTCGTATCTGGGGGGCTCTGGTTTCACGCCGGCGCTTTTGGATCAGCGGTCGAGTTCAAGGCCAAAAGAGCACTCTGATTTTCACTGGACCTGTACTTTTCAGTTCAACTTCGAGGTTGTTTGATTTCGCACAGGTCCTCGTAATTTTATGACGATCCGCCCCATCTTACTCTCTTTTATCTATAGTACACGCAGCGGCACAGCGATAGCCTCGAGGGAGCAACATTATGGACTCTCGCCGTATTCACCACCTCATTCAATCCGCGCCCCAACCGTAACACCTCCAGCGATGCCTGCTGTATCTCTGCACCATATTGTCTCTTGATATTGGTAACTCCAGGCTAGTTCGCTCCGGTGCTTCCTTCATTCCTTCATGTTGCCACCTCAGTGTTCTATGGTCCACTCTGCATCTTTTCAGTTTACTGCTGAATTTAATCTCCCCACTTTAAAGCCTGCGTCTGGCTCATCTGCGCAATTTACGTTAGCTGTTGACTTCTGAGGGTGTGCAACACCCCCTCCTTGAAGAGGGTTCTGCCCGTGAGTTGGTGTGACAACTAATAAAAAAAAATGTAATATATTTATTAATTTTCCAAAAACTATTTTATTTTTAATTAAACGTGATGAATCCTAAATTCACGCGAGCCACATTTAAAACGATACGCGAGCTGACGGCCTGGTTCGTTCCAGTGCTTCGCGTAAATATAATATTATTAGATAATATAATTATGAGTATAATATTATATATATATATGATATATATACTATAACTATGAGTATACACTCAGTAATATAGTTTGGTCAATATATAAACACCATATAATCACATTATAATAATAAGGTGCATTGTACGCTATCCACGCCTCTAAAATCAACGAGCATCAAACTACTAATACGAGTTACTATATATATAACCCGACTATAATATATCTTCAACACCTCACCCTTACCATCCACTCGTATCAAAACGTTATACATAAATGATCACTAGATAGCTCGCAGCGTGACTAACAGAATATAGACTTTAATATATATAATAATATTATATGTACCTACTATTCCCTGCTATAAGACTCTCCCTCACCGTAATAGAATATATCTCACACTCTGCCTAACTATCTCACTCACCGAACATCACTATCTCACCGGGTGCTAAATTAATACTTACGAACAGGTACCCTGAACACTGATATATAATACCTTTATACCATACCCTCCCTATACTTCACTCACTAATAGGTGCTCACTAAGCAGTCGGTAAGTCCGCTGATACTATAATATAATACTTCACTATCTACCATATCTCATTTATATTAACTACCTCATAGCTATAGTCACAACCGCCTATATAGTATATAGTCTTCACTATATTAGTAGGCTCGCCAGATACATACCCCTAGAGCAACTCCACGGCAGGAAGCTGTGTGCGGCTAGCTAGTTATATACAAGACTCTAGAGCTGTAACATACACTGAGATACATCTCACCTAATACCTCAAACCTATCTACATAACTCACCTCACTCACTACAGCTCACCTTCCTCTCTCACGTGATAAAAATACTATATACTTCCTCAGCCCACCTTAGTAATAGATAACTGCTCACCTCACCATATATATAATTTGATGCTTATTCGTCATAAAACTGAATAATTTCTAGTACACTACTCACAATTCTACTTATATTGAATACTTAAGAACCTGTATGTCACTCTGGTGAGCGTCGGGCTGTCCCACCTCCCGTGAATTACCATACCACAATTCCTCTTGCTGAATATATGTTTATTTATTTTTCTTTTTGCAGTTGTCACCGAGTCGAACAAATAATTCAATTTCTCACCTTTTGTTTTAACTTTTATCATCGTGACCAAAAAACGTGATTCGATTTCGTAGTCACTCAAAATCAAAACAGATAAAATGCCACTACTTATGCTCGTTGGGAGCCTCCACTGTGGCACTATTGAGGAATCAGAAGCGCTATCTCCAAAGAGATTTTAATATACAAGTAAGAGCAGATTTCAACAACGTAAGGCACATTTCCGGATGTGTAAGTCGCGTACAGGATGTCATATCATCTGACGTTGACCTTTTGATGATTTGGTCACTCATTCCGATGGCCTGGCAACACACAATGATCACTATTGAAAATGGGAAACGAACCACGGTATTTTCTCCGATAACAGATTTCTCTATTGAAGGGGTAGCTACCCCAAATAATGGAGCAAATAACTGGAATAGCTAAAGAAATTAATCCCAGGGTAAAAATATTTTTGATGATCTCCCCCGTACAAGATATGTACGAGTTCAATAAAAAGAGAATTATAAGAGAATGGGGCCCTGATTTTGAACAATACTGTAGAAACCATCCTGATTTAAACCCCGAAAAGTTACAAGTTAATTATTTATTTTATAATTATTAGTTAATGGATTAATAGATTTATAGTAAATTAGTAAATATTATATTGGATTTATAGTAAATAGTATGCATAGAATAATGAAATAAGTTATAAATTAGTTAATATTATATTGGATTTATAGTAAATAGTATGCATAGAATAATGAAATAAGTTATTTAATTATATTATTATATTGAAATTATGATTACTACTGTATTACATGGCCATGGCATAATGTCTTTTTGGAATTTTTTTTTTATTTTTTTTTTTAATGTGTTGAATTATTGAATTATAAAATAGAAAATGGAAAGTGGTTCACGTGAGTCGTAGGATGTAAATATTTACCATCCCCTCCCATGTTTTAGGCTTCGAACATGTGTTAATTGGGGTGGGCTTAGTTTTAGTAGGGATGAATGTGAAGGTGGCTGTTTTTCCTTCATGTTCTCCCCTTTTAGAGAACTAAATAAACCGAAGAATGTTTTTTATTATGTTAATTTATCAAAGTTTCATTTATCTGAGTTTATTAGTTTAAGAATTATCATTGATTTAATGTATTTTGTATGAGTCAAGAATTATCATTGATTTGTGTCATTATGTGATTATTATATTAGTTTTCTTTTTTTCAGTATACCAGTTATGATAAATATTTATACATGATATTATTAATGTATGTTTGAATATATTAGTATCAGTCATCAGTTAGTAGTAATTTTTTTTTATACATGATTATATGTTTGTGGAAAAACTACTTACTTGGAACAATACCAGGTTAGTTTTTATTTTACATAGAATAAGTTAAATTTAAGTGAATTCCTTTTCATGCATAAACTGACTTATGATAAATATAAGTAATAACATATGAAATGTGTTAAGATTAATCAAACGTAATTATACTTAGTTTTCCAACTCAAATACCATCTTTCGTGCGTCATTGAGAGTGCAATACTCTCTTTTTCCTACTTCCGTGGATATTTGCAACTCACAACCCCTTCAAATTCTCTTTGAACTATTAAGGGGTGAGTAGTTAAAAGTATCTGAAAGAACTATTAAAATAAAGTTTAAAAGTGTTAAATAATGAAAAATAATCATAAATAGTGCGTGCAGAAACATGAAATAATCCGATGTATTATTTCAGGTTTCTGGACTTGGGCAGATTACCAATTTCTGGACTTGGGCAAAGTGTAATTTCTGGACTTGGGCACAGATATTTCTGAACTTGGGCAGTCTGTTTCTAATTGTAAATAGTGTCGTGAAATAGTGCCTGTAACTATAAACAAAACAAGTGCTTAACAGATTGATAAGAATTTGGGATTGGTGAAAGTGACTTCTTTATGGAAGATAATATATTCTCATTTAAGTTAAATAAAAGTGAAATTACGCTAAACAATAAGGTGTTTGGATTATTTGCTCGTGATTTGAAAATTGTTGCCCTAAATTTTTAATGATTAAGAAAGTAACGGTGTTGGAAGATCTTTTGTGAATGTTAGTAGCGTCATTAGATTATGTAAGTACTTTTACTTACGTGAATCATTTTCTAGAAATGAACCATTTTCTATCAATGAACCACTTTACTCGGTAGTCGTCATCGATGAATTTCAATCGTCATAGTAATCGTCTTAATAATAGGCATTTATAAAATCGTCTTTTAACAGTCATCGGAACATCGTCCATCATATTAAAAATCGTCTTTTAACAGTCATCGTAAAATCGTCCATCATTTGAAATCAATCGTCTCAGTAATCATGATAGTATCTATAAGCCATTTTGCTGATTTTCATCATCGTCATACAGTAAAACAGGTAACTTGAAAAACTTTGCAGTTACCATCGTTGTGGCTATTGGCTAATGGGCCAGTTGTAGATTTACAGAAATAAAAATCTACATTTTAAGGCTTATTATTCATATCCTTTTCGTTTTTTGGTCATGATTGAATTAACATTAGTTTTATAAACCTGGTAAAACCTTCACATACTCCCTTGCGTATCGACTTATCGTTCAGAGCTCTTAGAGTCCGAGTGATATGGCAAGAAGCCGGAACCTCTGTTAGAGAAAGCCTTCAGATTTCTCTTTCAGATCTGTCTTTGGCTGCTTGGGGAGAAGGTTGAATTCGAAGCAAATCGGAAACCATCGAATTGTTCTTCAATTCTTCATTCCAGGATTCCAGGTCAGAACTGATTTAAGTTAATACTATTGTAGCTGTTAAGTTAATGTATATTCGTTTCTGTAATATACTGGTTTCACCTATTACGAAATCTGAAAAACTTTTATAAATCGACTAAAGGGGAGCTGGAGACACTTTACCGGAGTTTGAATACTTTCCTAATCAGAAAGTGTCAAACCCCCGCGCCTCCTCTCCCCCACATATATATATTTATACTACTTAACAAAATTAGCGCACCACAAGGGTACGTGGCGAAGGAAGGGTAGAAAAGGTTGAAGAACGTGAAGACACTTTATTAGACAATGACAATAACATGGCGGATTCCTCCCCAGAACCGAAGGTTGATAGAGTGTGAGGCCACGGTGCAGCCAAAGGGTCTCGCAGTAGGGTTCGGAGATTAGGCGCTACAAAAACACAATGTTGGTACGTACGGCGATGGCCGCTGGTGGTGTTGAGTCTGTCTCAATACCGTGTATGACCCCCTCTGGCACGGATGACTGCCTGACACCGTCCTGGCATGCTCTCGATGAGTGGGCAAATGTCTTCGGACACTGATTGATCCCATACGTTCGTGCAGTGCCTGCGCTAGTCCGGAGGGTCCGGTGGCAGGGTTGCAAGCTGTCGGGATTCGACGTTTCAGGATATCCCACAAATGTTCGATTGGGTTGAGGTCCGGACTAATATGCTGGGCCACTCCAACGCCGTAATTTGAGCCGTCCTAAGGTAGTTGTTCACACATTGGGCCTTGTGTGGTCTTGCATTGACATGCATTAGGATGAAAGAGTCACCGATGTAGGGCATAGGGCAAGACATATGCATTCGGAGAATTCTGTGATATACCATTACAGCTGTAAGAGCTGCCTCCATCTAAGGTGTGCAACTCCTAGTCCCCGATAAAGAGATGCCTCCCCAGACCATAACCGACCCACCTAAAAACGGTGGCACCTGCAGCACATTGAATTGCGCGAACCTCTCCGTCGGTCGTCGGTATACTCTAGCACGCCTGTCCGAGCATACAGAGACACTCTCGACTCGTCCGTAAAGAGCACCTTTGCCCAATCGTCGACCATCCAAGGATGTGTTCTCGGGCAAATGCCAGTCGCCGCCCTTCGATGTTGGCACGTGGTGCTGCGGTGGACCTATAGCAAGGCTCCGGGGCCGGTAATTATGTTCCGCAAGGCGTCGGGACGCACTGTATTGTCATTCATCCTGGTGCCGTGTATCTCCGCCATCAGTATCTGCAAATGTCGTGCCGTTGTGTGGCGATCTTCGTAATGCACGCAGACGTATAAATCAGTCTTTCCACGGGTGTCGTGGCCCAGGGCCTACCTTGTCCTCGGCTGCGATCATGTGTCAGGTTTCCTGGTACCTTGGACTACCGTGCAATCGTTGTGGCGCTTACACCGAACGTCAAACCAGGTTTGCCCGGTACCCGTGATTCCTTCGGCGTGAAGTGTTTGTTATCTTTACGCACTTGATCTCATTGACAGTTGACGCACTAATCCTTTCTATGTTTATCGGAGTCGCTTTCGTACCTGATGATCCCTCGCTCGATTATATTATACCCCAGACGCAGTGACATTTAACCTAGTTGTGTGTTATATTTGATGAGTATATTATATATATATATATATATATATATATAATATATATATATATATATAATATATATATATATATATATATATAATATATATATATATATATATATATATATATATATATATATATATATATATATATATAATATATATATATATATATATATATATATATATATATATATATATTATATATATAAAAGGAAGCTGTACATATATATTTGCAGAAACATACATTCTTTATGTCATGGACTTGTCATAAAACCAATTTTACTTACAGAAGGGGTGGTGAGGGATAGGTTAGTTTTCATTATGAGGAACTTTGGGCTCTGGATGACGGAATATCTGGGTATGAAAGAGATTGCCTTCCTTTAACTATCCATATTTTGTAAATATCCACCTTGCAGAAGTAGGCAGTCATCATATTGAGTCGTTGGCTCTCGCCATATTCTGGGGAATAGCCAAAGGCATGCTTTTCTTGTTCCTCTTAGCCATCCTTCTTAGGTTGTTTTATAGATTCACATATAATTGAAGTGCCAGCGCTTATCTTAGTCCACCAATAGGCCATACCAAAGTTAGAGCCTGTACGCTATCCAATACCTGGTTTCCTTCATTATTTTGGTGGAATGTGCTTAGAAACTAGCATAATATCCACACACATAACAAAATGAATCTGCCAACGTTTTACCACTGTCTGCTTGTAATTTTATAAATGTTTATTATATTATTACTTAATATTCTGAAATTAAAAGAAATTTAAGTTTATGTATCTTCACCTTCAATTTATATCATTGCACTAGAATGTAGTAAACAATGGTAAATATATGCTAAGTGTACTGACAAATTGTATAGTAATTGTGGAGCTAGTTTTAAGGAGTGAGTCACGTTTTTGCACAAGCACAGAAATTCATCAGGTTGTCAAGTATCAAGTATCAAATATGATTCATTATTTATTACTTCAGATATTAATAGCTTTAATAACCTAAACAAAAATAATGTCTAGATTTATCTTTCAGAACATTGATGAATGATATCTGTTTAGTAAACTTAATGTAACTTTGCATGTATTTCCTTATTTCTTTAAATTTCTTTAAACTATAAATGTGAAAGGAAATATTGTAGTATCGTTGAAGACTATATTCATAGAAGATATTATATTCATCAAATCAAAGACATTACTTATTAAAAATCAGGTATGTTCTCCGCTTACCTCTATCTTTGCTTGTTGCTTGTTTTCGTTACTGCAATGCTTACTTAAAAATAATTAATTACTTAATCCTAATAAATCAATAAATCAAATACCTTGCTTGTATTGCAGACCTATGTGTTTTGCTCATTCGAAGTGCTGAAGCAATCTAGGCTCTTATTACACTATCGCCCCTCTTTGAAATTCTTTCATTAAAAGGAAAGGGTTAGTAATTTATAATTAAAGTTCATTAATAAAAATAGATGTATTTTAATTAAAATAGGTAAAAGAGGCTAATAGTTATTATGTTATTATCTTAAACAGGGTTCATATACTGGGAGCTTTACCTGCTGTATTCATATGCTGGGAGCTACTCATATGCCAGAGTCTTTTATATAGTGGTAGCTTTTCATAGGCTGGGAACTTTTCCTGCATTCTCCATAGGCTGTCTAGAAACTACTTTTATAGGCTTCAGTCTCACTTCTGTATTCATGACAACTTTGTCTGAGTAGAGTCATTTCTGGAAAGGAATAAAAACAAATTATAAATTATCCAACAAATATCTAGGGACACTGAAAGGAATATTGCTTAAATCTACATTCGAAAAAGATAAGATCACTAAAATTATAAGACTACAGTTTCTACTAAGTAACTACTTTCATCCCTTCACAAATTGTGGAGGAAAAATAGAGTAAATAGAAGGATTAGAAAACAATATCAAACATTAACGCCATTAAGCTAAGTTTGAGAAGCAGTTATACTTATTAATAATAATAATTTACCCAGATTTTGCCTTAAATTTTCCGATCATTATTTTCACGAACCAGTACTATCGTATACTTTCTCGTGGCCAGTTGAAGGTCAATTGTACTTAATTCAAATTAATACGAGGATACTAATTGTGTATCTCGTCTCTGTTAATAATATTTATCTGGCTCTATTAAAAACTAACAATTACATCTTTTTTTTTAGACCTTTCTATTGTTTTTTTATTTCATGGTTGGTTTTTGTCAAAGTAGTAATTCAATGGAAAAGTGTAATTGTCACAAATAGAAAATAGAATGACACATATCACAATCTCTTGGACACTGTTGGCTGATCAGAATCGAAGTCCTACTCATTGACCCTCCATTAGGAGAAATCCCTAATTGGTTGGCTCTCGTGTGGACACGATTTAGATACTTTTCTTCGTGGACGACGGACCAAAGTGGAAGAGTTAAGAAAGGTAATATCCTGTTCACTAATAGTTAATATATTTAATATAATTTCTTACTTCACGAACTTCAGAATTTGACAAAATTAATTACTACGTTTATATCTGTGAGAATTACATCTGGGGAAGTGACACTTAGCTTTGTATAGCATCACTCCCCTTAATAATTATATTATATATATATATATATATATATATATATATATATATATATATATATATATTATACTATATATATATATATATATATATATATATATATATATATATATATATATATA
>JABUQX010028577.1:27500-32460 GCA_015478945.1 Trachelipus rathkii | reverse complement strand
GTTGTACTTCGTTCCAATCGGATTTGGGTGTTTAACCGTTTCGCATTTATCATTGAAACGCTCAGTTTTCGTGCATAACTTCAACACCATACGTACGAATAAACCACTAACATTAACAAACTTCCGCGCTTAACAACAGTAAAGTACCTAACACTTCGTACAAAACGTAACCTATTCACACTTTTTCAAGCATATCTCTAACATATCAATGTTAATTTTACATTAACATCGTAATATTTAACAAAAGTTTAGCATAAACCTGTCTAATCATCATACTGACAAAGAATATAATGCTGACGTAACAAATGTTTTACATCAACTTCGTAATATTTAACAAAAAAATTCATCATAACCTCGTCTAAATATCATAATCCCGATCGAATAATTGCAAACATAACAAAGTTTTAACCAAACATAACAAAAAATAACAAAATTTTATCCTGACATAGCATAAAAATAAGTTCTTTGAATAAAATATCACAGTAAAGCGTAATAGTTTACTGATTTTTAAGCGGTAAATCGGCAGAAGTCAGTAAATCAAACTACCCATCTCTGCAGTCCCCTACCCATCCCACCCGGCTGTGATCTATTGAGCTATTGATTCAAGTCATATTTCGAGTATCATTTTGGATAAACATAACATAAAAATAAGTTCTTTATATACTGACCTACGAATATATGATTAACCAACAAAGTTTTAGCATCAATAAAGCTAACATATCATAACTGCAACTAGGAATATAATGTACAAATGCAAACCTAACATACCTCGCGTATGAATAATCAGCTAACATCCTGAAAATTCCCTACTTATCAAAGGTAAAGTAGCTAACAGGTCATACAATACTCGATATGTTCCCACTTTTCGCTCATATCAGCAACAGGTAAAAGCCATATTATCTAACAAAATCCCTTAACAAAGTGACCAATCTATCAAAGATACCACCATCTTGAACTATGAATTGACACTACCTTCATCAAAGTGTCACTCGTTTCGAGTATAACATCATTTGACCTATGAATAAACGTAGACATTAGCAAAATTCTAGGGCAAACCTAACATTACTCAACAAAAACTTAACCTAGGCTCACGTTTCTAACACATCATCGTCAGTTAACACAGTAATATCTTACAAAAAACTCATCATTTCTCTAACAAATCAGTGTTATTTCCACATTGTCATAGTAATATTTAACATAACGTACCTAACTTACGAATAAACAGTTTTCATCAACCAAGAGTATCTAAAGCAACACATTACCTTCCGAGAGAAAACCCAGGGGGATGCGCCCCATGAAAGGGTGTGAATCCCTAAGTTAGGTACGTTAAGAGGGTTGTAGCGGGCGTTACCCCTCCGTAGGAGGGTAGGGGCTCGGCCGTCGTGCCGAGGCCCAAGCCCGCACACGCCAGGGTGACCCCTCGCAGTTCCCACCCACTCTTTAGCTCCTGGAATTTCTCAGGCGTGTGTTGCTAGGTAATTGATGTATTTGTGCATTATGTTAAACCGACCAGAAAGAACGCGGTGTTGGAAGTGATGAGTTTTTATAGTGCTACTGTGATGATGTGTTAGAAAACGTGAGCCTAGGTTAAGTTTTTGTTGAGTTGAGTTGCATGAATTTGTTAATAATCTACGTTTATTCATTAAAAACACCATAACACTCCAGGCTTATAACTCACACGTTACTGGTACCCACACGTCATATTTCAGGACCAGTGCTTGATGGAATTGTCGCGGGCCAAGGACGTTAGATAATATGGCCTTTGTTGCTGATATGAGCGAAAATGAACACCTCAGTATTAACGCGACCTGTTAACCACTTTTACGAAAATGAGGGAATTTAGGATCTTTGATTATTCATACGCGGTATGTTAGATATACGCTACATTATCTAGTTGCGGGATGAATATGTTAGCTTTATTGATGCTAAAACTGGAGTGGTTAATCGCGCATATTCGTAGGTCATGTAAAGAACTTATTTTATAGTATGTTATCAAATGATACTCGAAATATGACTAATCAATAGCTCAATGGAATCGCAGCCTGTTGGATGAGTGAAACCTCGAAGATGGATGGTTTGATTTGCTGATTTACTGATTTCGCTGCTAAATCGGTAAATATTACGCTTTACTGTATTGACATTCAAGAACATTTTTATCTTTATGTCGGAATAAAAAATTTGTTATTTTGTTGTAATTTGTTCTTTATTTATGTTTACAATTATTCGATGGTTTGTATGATAATTACAAGGTTATGATAAATTTTGTTAAATATTACGAAGTTGATGTAAAACATTGCTACGATTAACATTACCATTAACGACAATGATGTTCGACAGGTTTATGCTAAACTGTTAATCTGCGATATTAATAATAAAAATTAACATTAAATGTTAGAGATTATGCGAAAAAGTGTGAGAATATGACATTTTAGCACGAGTGATGGAAGTACCTGTTGTTAACGCGGAAGTTTGTTAATGTTAGTGGTTTATTCGTACGTATGGTGTGTTAGGTTTGCTATGTTAGCTTTATTAATGTGAAAACAATGTTACGTTAGCATATATTCTTTGGTTGGTATATAAAGAACTTATTTTTGTACTATGTTATTGTTGTTTTGTTGTTGTTGTTGTTGTTGTTGTCGTTATTGTTGTTGTTGTTGTCTAACGAGAATATATACCCTTTTGAACTGATATGGTTCGTTCGTGCGTTGTATTCTTGTTTACTTTCTTCTGATTGGTTGAAAGAAAGAATCTCATTACCTATAAGGGTTGTTTACGCATACGATTTCCGTCAGTAGGACATTTTTTCGCTGTACTGGCACGATGACCTCTCCTCACATCTCTACACCTGTTGTTGATATCTTCACGAAGAGCTTCCTGATACCCCGCGATGTGTCAATTACATTTTTTCGTAAAACGAATGGCAAGCAATATATTACCTGTATTCCAATTGGAGGTGCAAGTAATAGACCTTTAAACATATCGGTTGAAGAATTCCTCAAGATTATCGACTGCATTGAAGCTTGGGTAAAGACTGAGTATGTGTCATCTGAGACATCGTCTCCTAATGAAATCAGAAGTGACAGCTTGAGAGGCTATAATAGAATAGATGTTGCTTTCACTGCATCTGATAATGTTAAAAGTATTGATGTACGCCTCTACTGGAGACCCGTCGATTGTGTGACCTTCTATCGCACCTGTATAGGTTTCACTGTTCGAACACCTGAAAATATTACAGCATTGGTTAAAATAAAAAACGAATTAACATCACACCTTAACGATGTTGACATACTTGAGGACTTAATTCATATAGCTCATGGTGTAATCTACGATATTTACACCGAAACATGTGGTTTCCCGTATAATGCAGTATACAGGAATGCCTTAATAACTATCAGTCAGGATACGTTTACTTCTCTCTGGCGTGAGCGAGTGAGTGCTGTTGAACCGAAATATGCAGAAAAATGGTTTAGTGCCGCTGGTTGTATTTATGCTTACATCCTATCGGATGGAGTTGAATCTCTGGAGAAACATATAGAACTTGCTCAAATTTTTCACAGAATCCTATGTCCCCCTGATTAGAAGGATTAATATATTTAAAATAAAAAACTTATATGTTTGAATGTATTTATTTATTTAATGTTCTTTTTATTGGAAATTATATGTTATACACATGAAAACTTGTTTTACTGTCCCTTTATGTACGCTTTGTTGTTTAAGATGTTGGGTCTGGCTGTTTATTCGTGTAGCCATTTTGTGTGTTAAGTATGTTATGTTCATAGTTTAGCTTTACAGAGAATAAAAACTTTACTTTGTTTGTCTTTATCCATTAGGTATTATGCTGGTTAAGTTAGGTTATGCTAAATTTTTTTGTTAAATATTACCATGTTAATGTAAAATTAACATTGTTATGTTAGAGACATACTTGACCAAGTGTGAATAAGTTACGTTTTTTGGATGTTATGTTAGTTACTTTACTGTTGTTAAGTGCGAAACTTTGTTAATGTTAACAGTTTATTCCTGCTTAAGGTGTGTTAGCTTTGTTGTTGTACATTATTTTCTTAGTTCAGTTGATGCTATGTTAGCTTTATTAATGTGAAAACCTTATTATGTTAGAGTATACTCATTGGTCTGTATGATAATTACACACGGTTATGGTAAATTTTTGTCAAATATTACAGTCTTAATGTAAAAATTAACATTGTTATGTTAGAAAAGTGTGAATAAGTTACGTTTTTGAATGTTATGTTAGTTACTTTACTGTTGTTAAGGGTGAAACTTTGTTAACGTTGACTGTTTATTCCTGTTTAAGATGTGTTAGGTTTGTCGTTGTGGGTTATATTCATAGTTCAGATGATGCTAAGTAAGCTTTATTAATGTGATGTTACTGTGTCAGTGTAAAGTTAACGATAATATGTTAGAGATATGCTTGAAAAAGTAAGAATAGGTTACGTTTTGCGTGCAGTGTTAGTTACTTTAGAGGTGTTAAGTGTGGAACTTTGTTAATGTTAACAGTTTATTCATGTGTAAGTTGTGTTAGGTTTGTCTTTGTACATTATTTTCTTAGTTCATGTTACATCATGTTAGCTTTATTGATGTGGAAACCTTATTATGTTAGAGTATATTCGTTGATTAGTATGATAGTTAACCAATGTTGTGATAAATTTTTGTTAAATATTACCATGTTAATGTAAAATTAACATTGTTATGTTAGAGATATGCTTGATAAAGTGTGAATAGGATACGTCTTTGTATGCTATGTTAGTTACTTTACTGTTGTTAAGTGTGGAACTTTGTTAACGTTTACAGTTTATTCCTGTTTAAGATGTGTCAGGTTTGTCATTGTGTATTATATTCTTAGTTTAGATGATGCTAAGTAATCTTTATTAATGTGAAAACTTTGTTACGTTGACATATATTGATTGATCTTTGTATAAAGAACTTGATTTTATGTTATGTTTAT
>JABUQX010028577.1:0-20000 GCA_015478945.1 Trachelipus rathkii | reverse complement strand
AATCAATAATAAGAAATATACCAATCTAATTATAAACATAGTTTCTATAGTAATGAAGATATGTGCTTCACATTTATTCGTTTTTTAGTCGTAGGCTGAGCATTGCCTGGCTACTTAATTTAAATGATAAAAATATCGTCAATTGCTTAGAGAAAATTAAGTTTGCTTGTTATATTAAATGAAGATAAATTAAAAAAACATAATTAAAATAAAAATAAGAAATTAAAATCCCCTCCTTAGAATTTTCCGCTGATTCCAAATCTGCAATGTTGTTTTACTTAGGTGTTAAATCAGTCCAACGTTAGTTACAGACGACTCCCAGCCTTAGACACTCTGACTATAAATATATAAATATATACTATATATATATATATATAATTATATATATATTATATATAATATATATAATATAATATAATATATAATATATATTATATATATAATATATATATATATATATATAGGTACAGTATATATATTTTTTTCGGGGGGGGCCAGACAAAAATCGTTTATTATATATATTATATATAGTAATATATATAGTATATATATATATATATATATATATAATATATATATATATATATATATATATATATATGTATAATATAATATATATAATAATATATATATATATATATATATATATATATATTATATATAAGTGGAAGGACCAAATATTTAAATTTCTAAGAAAATATGGGAGTAATTTATATACAATTACTAAAATTATCTTGAACCTAAATTGTTTACTTAGGCGACGGGGCGTGAGAAGTGAAGCAAAATTGAAAATCACACTTCAGTTTTTTAAATGCTCGTTATTGAGCAATTTGGTGCAAAAAGTTCAGGTAAGTCTTTCATGTCCAATGTATTTTCAAGTCAAGCTTTTTCAGAAGTCTTAATGCTTGAAAAGCTTCCATTCTGCTGAATGCTGTATAACACCGGTAAAATTGCCAGTTTTATTTGCACAATATGTAAATATTGTTGGAATTGTGACTGCGAACAAGAAACGTAGTTCGTCTATTGCTGTTTTTGGACGATCTGTGCTGTGATGCCATTTCAATTTAAATAAAATCCAATTCTGCTTTCAGTAAATGTCTATTAGGCTACGTCCTCTTTATGTAAATGTAAAAGAATCACTTTAATATTTATGTAATAACAAAGCTAACGATTTGACAATCTTCCCAACACTTTAAATCTAAATCAACTCCCAACGACTTAAGCCTATTCTACCTTTATATTTATGTAATAACATAGCCAACGCTTTCCCAATATTTTCCCAAGGTCTTAAATTTAAATTACTTTAAATTTTAATAATAATAATAATTTAAATCACTTTAATGTTTATGCAATAACATAACCAACGCTTTGACAACATTTTCCCAACGTCTTAAATATATATTACATTAATTTTCTTGTAATTACCTTATCACGACTAGCCATTCTTCCCCCAACGCGTCTAATGTTAATGTAATAACGTAGCCAACGCTTTGCCAATCTTTTCCCAACGCTTTAAATGTATATTTTTAATTATAAGCTTGTTATTTGTTACCAGGTGACTAATTTGAAGGTAAAGAAGTAATTATGCAAATGTTTAGAGTAATAACATATTGTAGGTAATGGAAGTAAATTAAAAATGAAAAAAAAGGATATACATCATTAATTAAAAAGGGTGTATGAATAGAATATGAGTGTATGTGTCAATATTAGCATGTATACCTGTGCGCGTATATATGCATACAAGTAATAACTGTACATGCTTGTAAATATTAATGTAATGTGTATTAGATTTTATAAATTTAATTTATTATCATCATTTATCTATATTTCTCTCTACCTCCTGTATTAAAACGAGAAGTATGCATTTCCCTTTATTTAGGCTTTAACAAACTTAGAACAAGCCATACCTTAAAGATATAAAATAATAATAATAATAATAATAATAATAATAATAATAATAATAATAATAATAATAATAATAATAATAATAATAATAATAATAATAATAATAATAATAATAATAATAATATAATAATAAGAATAATAATAATAATAATAATAATAATAATAATAATAATAATAATAATAATAATAATAATAATAATAATAATAATAATATTGTAAAACTAACAGCTATTATGCATGAATATAAATATATTATAACAAATTACACAAACAATATGCACAACTGTAACATACCTTAACTGAATAGGTCGGAGTAAGAAATTATGCTGAGTTATCATCAATTTTAAAGCGTACATAATAACTTAGAAAATAAGTTAATTGGTAGAAACATGGTACATTTTGTAACAGTATGTAATATGTCATTCTACCCCCCTAAAGAAATAAAGTCACCATGCTGGAGATGTAAAACGATCCACAGGTTTTCTAATTCTTGTAGAGTGCCAAAGTTCCTCTGGAGCCTGAAGAGGCGCGGCAGGCCTCTGTTGGTCCTCAGAATCAAGTACATCACCAGTAGACTCAGATGTGGAATCGAGAGGAGGTCGTATTATCACGAGAAGGAAGCACACTTTTCTGTGGGATACCAGAATTTGGAGAATCAAGAGTGATGTTTTCATTGTTGCTAGGAGGAGATCCCATAAAAGGGGCGAGATCTCCAATAGAAACAGTATCTTCCCGACCATTTGAAAATCTAACGTGTGCATATTGTGGATTAGCCTCTATGAGTTGTACCTCATCTACTAAAGGTTCATCCTTACTCCTGATGTATCTTTTAAGGAATACCTTGCCAGGGTGAAGTAACCATGATGGTAAACTTGAACCACTAGAAGTTCTCCTGGCGAAGAAAAATAGACGCTCATGAGGTGTAGTGTTTGTCGCCGTACAAAGGAGAGATCGTATAGAATGAAGAGCATCCAGCAGGACTGCCTCCCAGCATTTCACAGGAAGATTCCTTGTTTGAAGGGCTAATGTAATAGTTTTCCAAATCACGCCCACGCATCTCTCACATTGCCCATTTCCAGTCGGATTATAAGAGGTTGTTCGACTAGTAGATACGCCATGACTCGTCAAGAAACACCTCACTTTAGAAGACATGAAAGAAGATCCTCGATCGGTATGTATATATCCCGGTAATCCGAATATTGAGAAGAGATTCGTTAAGCAAAGTATCACTGTTTCGGCAGAAGTGTTCTTACAGGGATAAGCAAACGGAAAACGTGAAAACTCATCAACTTTGGCCAGTAAATATCTGTTGATTGAAGAAGATGGAAGAGGTCCCTTAAAATCAAGACTTATACGGTCAAATGGTTTCAAAGCATGTACTAAAGATTCACTGTCCTTTCTGTAGAACTGAGGCTTAACCTTGCTACAAATCCGACAAGACAACAAAGTTTTCCTAACGTCCTCAACGGAATATAGAAGGTTTTTGCTGCGAACAAAATGAAACATCTTCGGTACTCCATTATGACACAAAGTATTGTGTAATTCAGCAAGAGTAAAAAGTGAAATAATAGTCATACAGCAACCCATTCTTGATAGCGCATCTGCAGCAGTGTTAAACTTTCCGGGTCTATACTCTACCTCAAAAGAATAAGGCATTAACTCTGTTCTCCATCTCAATATTTTTTCATTCTTAATTTTCCCCCTATGATGAAAATCAAACATGAAAGAGACAGATCGTTGATGCTCCTGAAGAGCGAAATGCCTCCCAATTAAGAAATGATGCCACTTCCTAATGGATTCCACTATTGCATATGCCTCCTTTTCAACAGAACTGTGATTCCTTTCCGCCATACTGAGAGATCTCGAAAAGAAAGTCACAGGGCGACCATCCTGATTTAAAGTTGCACCAATTGCAGAGTCTGAGGCATCGGTTTCCATGGTAAAAGGTATAATATCATCAATCCTCGTTTTAACAGCTTTGACTATAGCATTTTTGACATCTTTTGATATCTTTGGAGGTGTCAGTAAGAGGTCTAATTCTTGTAGAAAAATTGGGAACCCAGCGAGAATAATGAGCAAATAAACCAACCACACGAAGTAAGCCTTTTTTAGAGAGCGGCAAAGGCATTTCTTTCAATGGTTGAAGTCTGGTTGGGTCAGGGCATAGCTCATTATTCTTTATCTCATAACCAAGTAATCGGATTAATGTTTTTGAGAACATACATTATTCTTATTAAGAGTAAGGTTATAAATTTTAGTAATTTCAAAGAATCTTCTCAAATTTTTATCATGTTTCTCCTGAGTAGAACCACATATTGTAACGTCATCAAGGTAAGCAAAAGTTTCTTGCAGGTTATTAATTCCAATCATATCATCCATTACTCTTTGAAAACAGGCAACTCCGTTAGTCAAGCCAAAGCTCAATCTTTTGCATCGATAAAGATCTCTATCAGCTTCAAAAGCAGTATAAATTTTTATAATCCTCATGAAGTGGAACTAAATGAAAAATCTTTTTTAAATCTACTGTACTGAACACGGTATAATGTGCTATAGAATCAACTAGTTCTTCAATATTAGAAAGAGGATAAGCATCTAAATAGGTAAATCTGTTTATAGTCTGAGAGTAATCAACATTTAAACGTCGCTTATTCTTTTGGTGAACAACAACAACTTGAGCTCTCCAAGAAGAACAACAACAACAACAACAACAACAACAGCAACAACAACAACAACAACAACAACTTGAGCTCTCCAAGAAGAAGAACTGGATTCGATGACGTCTTCAGCAAGAAAACTATTAACTTACGATTGGATAAATTCAGTATCGGTATTTCTGAATCTACGAGATTTAGTAGTTATTGGATGGCAGTCAGCAGATATATGTGAAAATACTCTGGGAGGTGTAATTTTTAGAGCAGCTAGAGAGCATATATCGAGTGCTGGCTTCGGTCCTCCATATATTATTTTCAAGCTTGAATGTTCCTTAAGGAAGGGAACCCCTAAAATAATATCAGAACAAGAATTTTCTAGAACTAAGAAGCGTATTCCATGGTAAATATGATCCTTTATATGTATATTGGTTTCACATACCTTTGTTATTCTAGAAGAGAGATTTGACGAGGATCATAGATAAATATCCTGAATAAGGTTTTAGTGGTAATTTGAGGCGCAGTACTAATTCAGAAGATAGAAAATTTTCTGAACTTCCACTGTCGAATAACATCTGAATAGCAGATCCCTCTATTAAAATGCTTATTATCGACTTAGCAAGTGACTGAGGTACACATGCCAAGAAAGCAAATGACTGATGAATTCGTGCCATAAAAGTAGAAGATGCGACAGGCGCAGATTGAGTTTTACTCAACCTCTCAGCAAACTTACAAACCTTGGCATGATGTCCCGTCTTCTTACAAATGTGACATATAACATTCTTAGCAGAGCATTTTGAACGAGGGTGCATAGAGCCTCCACAATGATAGCAATTTCTTGCCTTCGAAAGGGCGCACGTCTCCTTAGTTATATTATCACCGGAATTAACACTAGAATTATCGGAAGTTTTACACATGTTTTCCGATTTAGTATCAGCAACCGAGATGAGATCATTATGCAGATTATAGGATTCCGAGTCCTTCACAGCTACTTCAAGGGCGCGAGCTTGACTCCCTACATCTGAAAAGCCAAAGACTAATTTCAAGGAGTCTAGTGCGAATCTGATGAGATAAGATACCTACAATGAAGGAGTCTCTGATACATTCGTCCCGATAAACATTAACTGTAACATCACGATAATAACACTCTAAGCTAATTTTTTGAAGAGCCCGCAGGTAATCATCAGTATTTTCTTTGCTTGTCTGCTTACGAGTTGTCAAATGATTTCGAGCCACAACTTCATTTTGGGGTTGGATAAAGGCTTTCTTGAACTTATTTAAAGCCTCAGAATAGGTTTCAGTATCGGTTATTAATTCAAAATTTTCAAGCGACAAAGAGTTAGCGAGAAGTCCCAAGTAAGCATCATCTGAGCCTCCTACATAATTTTTGAATCTAGTAAAAACGAAGAGCCAATGCTTAAAGATGCGCTGAGCTTCAGGTGAGTTAGGAAGGACCTCCAGTCTTTCAGGACGTAGACCACGATCTTTAATTACAAGAGTAAGCAAAGTTTGTTAAATTGTAGTAAAACGAGAAGTATGCCTTTACCTTTATTTAGGCTTTAACAAACTTAGAACAAGCCATACCTAAAAGAATATAATAATAATAGAATATTGTAAAACTAACAGCTATTGTGCATAAACATATAAATAACATATAAATAACATAATTAAAGAATAGTAAGATATTATAACAAATTACACATACAATATACACAACGGTAACATGCCTTAACTGAGCAGGTCTTAGCATGAAATTATACTGATTTATCATAAAGTTTAAAGCATACATATTAACTTTGAAAATAGGTTACTTGGTAGAAATATAGTATATATGTCAAATGGAATGTAGAAAGATTAAGTAATGAAGGGTAGAGTCATCTGCATACTAGTAGATAGAAACGACAAAAAGTTATAAGTGAAAAGTAGAAAGATTAAGATACACATCACCGTCTGAATCGCTATCTAAATAGTTAAAAAGAAAGAACGGTAACATTTTGTAACAGCTGCTATTGAACGACCGGAAAGGAAATCAAAAACAAGTTTACAGGAAGAGCGATAAATTATATATCAAAAGATAGAGTTCAAAAATCAAAGCTTTGCCCCCAAATTCTTTCCAAAGCGTTTGATGAATCAATCGCCACAGAAAGAGATCCAACGCAGTTACCAAGAACAGTGGGTCAATAGTCAGTGAGAAAGAAAATAATATCCCCCAGTCGAGCATTCCATACAGAAGCCATAATGATGATCTGAGATAAGATTTGAAGAATTAAGGTTTCCAGATCTATCCATAACGGATAAATTTGAATATTTTAGAAAGAAAGAAAAGAGAATAAAAGAGATACGATAGTTAGAAAGTTTGGAATTATTCTTTTATGGTACAGTTTAAATAACGCTCTCTTTCAGCTGGAAGGAACGATCAAAGTTGATAGGCCTAGACAAAAAAGTTTATCCAGACAAGATGTAAGCTCGAAAACACAAAATTTGAGATGCACGGGAGGAATACTGTCAAGACTATTAAGCTTCTTAGAATCCAGCTAAGATAGAGAGCAGAAATATCCCCATCTTTAGAAGATTAATATGATAAACATTTCTACGTATTTTGGAAGGGGGTGTAATAGGAATAATAGTTCGGGAAAAGTCTAAAGTGAACTTAATAATAAAGGTTTGATCGAAATGTTTATTTTTCACAGTTGCACCGTGGGAAGAAAGTAGATTTGTTAAAGAGGAAAGAATTAAGAAAGGGTTGCCATTTACATAATAAGGACAGAATTAGAACAAAGAAGACTAGCCAAAAGATAACTGCATTTTCTACAGAGAATAAATTTTGCATGATTCCAGGATGAGATATAAATACCGTCAGATTCAAAAGCGAGGACAATGGTAATTACGGAAGGCAAAGTTTTTGCTCCAATATGTATTTTTTTTGTTATTTTTCTTAAACCCATAATATTCATCAGAAATTTGAGGAACAGCTATTCCTTATTCTTAATAACAATAAACTTAACAATCTCTGTTACTTAACTCCTTATGCTATTGTATATTTTAATTAGTGCAGTTCACATTTTGTATTTTTCGTATGACCATGAACAATGACTTACATATTGTTACTTCTCCGAACTCATATATGTTATTTTCTTAATTTTTTTTTCAAATTTTCCAAGAGCCATGACATGCCAAAAGAAATAACCTTCTTTATCTGCTATTCTACTTTTAATCTTAATGATAGCAGCCTTCCATTCTACCTTTATTATTGACGTTTCCTTTCCAATGAAGAATAAGATTAAGTTTTCTGAACGCTTGTCAACAATCTCTAAATAATATCGGTGTACTAATTCCATCTATGAAGATGAATACTTTCAGGACAAAATCCCTTCTTTTTCACTAATAAGATAAGAGAGAGCATAGAAACCATATATTTAAAAGAAAAAGAGATCATTTGAAATTACAGCATTTGTCAAATTTAGATAATAATATATATTATATATTATATATATATAATAAGAATAGAATAATTATTATATTATATAATAATAATCAAGCTATTCACAGTTATATATCAGTAATTATATATAATAGAATTAAATGTATATATTATATATATGCATAGGGCGGTTCTACGTTCGTACAATTTATTATTTACAACATGCAATTAGAAATTACACACAATGCTTATATAATTCTATATATATATATATATATATATATATATATATATATATATATATATATATATATATATATATATAATAATATGTATATATATATATATTATTAATTATAATGCTTATGTTATTTAATATATTTAATATAAAGAGTATATATATATGTGTATAAAGAAAATATAGTATACTATAGTATAATATAAACTCCAATATATATATAATTATAATATATATATATATACTATATAATATAATGATATATATTAATATAAAAAAAGGATTTACACTATTCCTGAATATATAATATATTTAGAAAATATATAGATGGTATATAATATATATAGTATATATATATAGATTATATATATATAATAGTATATATATAATATTATATATATATATGTATATATATGTATATATATATATATATTATATTAATATATATATATATATAATATATATATTCATATATAAATATATATATATTATATATATATATATAAATATATAATTAAATATATATATATATATATATATATTATATATTATATATATATTATAATATATATATATATATATTTATATATATCATATTTATATATATAATATATATTAATTACTTGCATATTAACTAAAATTCTTATTTTAAAATGAATGAAAAGTTATAACTATATATATATATATATATATATATTATTAATATAATATATATAGTAAAAATATTTAATTTTTTTAATTAATGTTATTTATGTTATTAAGTGTAAAATAACTGACAACATCAGTTTCTTTTATGTCTAAAGAGATAAGCTATAATTAATCACTATAGCAAATTTTCAATAACCTTGCCGATTTAAATCACAAATATTTAATCGATAAAACCCTTTTCTACTGAGAGCATTGCTAAGCCGAAAGCCTATCCTGCCCTACATAGTTATTTCTCACAAAAGTTCTTAATCCTTTTTAACGTAGAGAAACGCCGCTCACCTTCCGATGTTGTCATCGGGATGGTTATATGGACTTTTAATATTTTTACAATTCCACTGAGTGTCTTTCCAATTGTTAGTTTCACTTATGAAATCCAAGAAAAGCCACAGCTCCGGACAATTGAACGAAAATTCGGTCAGTGCTGTAAATTAATGAAGTTCCGTTTTGTAAATTTTTTTTTATTTGAAGAGGGGTATTTACAAGTTTCTTTTAAGTTTTTGGGCATAGTTGAATTATAATGGGCAAACATTTCAAGCAGAAATAATGTAGAAGCAATTAGATGACCTGTAAATTTAAATATGTCTTTCATCTGACAAATTATTGTGTGTCACAAATTTCTTTTGCCTCTCTATTAAATTGGAAATAACTATTTCTGTTTCTCTCCGATTTGCTACATTGCTAGCGCGCTCTCCTGAAAATTAAAATTTTCTCTTATGGAGAGATCTTTCCTCTTCAAAAGTATCAATGCAGATCTTAATTCTTCTGGGGTCAATGTTCCTCCTCTTTTGAAGTTTACCATAAGAAAGTCTACGCTAGGCATGATTCCTAAATATAAAAAAGAATCCAAAAATTAAATTGATTTTTTTCTCGAGAACATTGACATGTCCAGATGCAAGGGAAATTGTATTTACATCTTGAAATATGTCCCCATTTAAAATACCTTTAAGCATGTTCATTATTTCTTTTTATTTTCAAAAACTGTATTTACTGATCTTGAATGAAAATTTTCTCGGTGGATTTGAGCGAGGTTATAGTCTTCTTTTTTCATTATACTTGATCCAGCTAACTGCTGTTCTCTTTAGGGGCTAGTGGTAAAAATGCATATATGGTTGAAGTAATTAGCACAAAAAAGCTAATGTGGACATATCTGTTAACTGAGCAGCATTTTAGCATCACTAAATTAAACTGATGAGCATGACAATATATTAATGGCTAGGTTTTTGGATATTATTTATCTCTCAAGCTTTACCCTGAACCCCACCACGGGCCTCTCATAAAACATTACACCATCAAAGTTTGATATTAATTATTCCTTGTGGTCATTGAATACCCACCTTCGATCTCTTTTAAAAACAAGTAGTAAGTGTTTCAGCTTCATGCTTTTCTGTTGCAATGAAGTTCCATAATCTTTCTGTTGGTTTTCCTTTAACTATGTATCTAAAGATGAACCATTTTGTATATGTTGGATGGAAACATGACTCGTTTCATCTGCAATGGCAGATAGAAAATCAGCTTCATGAATTTCTCTTACTATCTCTTCGTGACATATATCAAGCATAATATGTAGAAGTTCATTCTGTATTGTTTTCGAAGTTCCCTTGAAAACAGTAGCCTTCTCTAGATGGACCCTTAATGAATTATCTAGTTCTGCATTGAAATTTACTAGGCCTCTGAAGACGCCTTGAAAAGTTAAGGATTCAGTTTCGTTGATTGGAGCCCTCTCAAATGCCAACTCAAAGCTCCACAAAATTTTTGGCAGTTTACGATAATATTTCAAGATATATCATTATTGTTTCTAACATCTCCATTATGCCTATGTATTGATGTTTTTATACCGCGCTAGCTCTTAGGGCAATGAGTTTAAGTTTCCAAACCAATGAAGGCTTAAAGATACTTTTCATGTGTAACTAATGATTGTGTTTATCATTGACATATCTTGCCTTAGACATGACAACACAACACAATCCATTTTATATCTGTTACACCTCCTTTTGTCCATACTTGTTCTTCCCACCACCCAAACAATAAACATGGGAAAACAATTCCAACAAGAATTTCCATTCCCTCAAAACCACCAAGAATCCATTTTATGTTATCATAAATAGTAATCAAAGAGTTTAAAACTTCGTTTCAACTTGCCTTATCTTACATTCTAAACCTATTACGTCGCTCTATATTAAAGCCGTGGCGCGAGTAGAAACGGCTCTCCTCTCTCATGCTTCTCCTCTCACGCTACGTACACAAAAGTAAAGTTTTTACTAAATTAAATTGGGCAACTTTGAATTTACATCATCACACATGAACAAGATAAACTTATATAATAATATACTATTAAATAATTACTATTAATATTATAAACTATAAATAATATAATATTAATATATATTTTATACCTAAAAATATATATATTATTAATTAATTAGGCATATAATATAAAATATAAATTATATAGGCAATATATATTATAAATTATATAATTATATATAATATTAATATATATATATCTATATATATTATATAATATATATATATGGCCATATTATATACAACTATACTCCTGACGTATATCTAATATCTCTAAAACTACTCAATAGGTATCAGTAAAAAGAATATATCTTTGGAATCAGAAAGCAAAATCATTAGTATATAAAAAAAAATAAAATATAAAGTCTTTCGTTTGCCTAAATGTGTTTCATGTATTCTATATACATATAAGTGAGAATTAACGATGATCCACCCCTAATAATAACTTTAAGATATATCATACATATTAAAATGTATCAAATCTATTACCATTTAATATCCTTTTCAAACAATTGATTCGCTATTATTATCCAACACATGGCCTTTTAGTAATCTTGTACTGCACACGTTCTTAGACATTTACGCATATATATAGATAATATATTATAAAGTAGCTACCCGTTTCTAGTGATGAAAATTAATTTGTGACCTTTATTCTATATATATAATTATATTATTAATAAGTTTTATCTGAAAGTATATATTAGTTATATATCGAAACGGTCATATTATATATATATATATATATATATAATATATATATATTTATATATTATTATATCTATATAGTATGTTACTAAAAAAAAAATTTGCTATATAATAAAAAATATATAGAAATTTTTAAAATATTAATCTATTCAAAATAAGCCAAAGTTCAATTTGCACACATTTGAATTAAGAAACAATAATATAGGCCTATAAGATAAATATAAGACGATATGGTTTAATGTTATTTGTATACTTTAAATAGAAATAAGCTTGAAAAGAGAAATAACTTTAAATAGAAATGTATTATTATATTTATATTTTTGTCTTTACGAGATTTAAATCACTTAATTATATCATCTATAAAAGCAAAGTTTATCTGAGGACAAAACACGTACTACAAGCTCCAAGGGGAAACTTGCATTTCAACATATAGATTTGGACACATCCCGATAATTTTTCGTATCCGGGAATTAGAACGCTAAATTTTCAAACACATATATGAGCGCATAGTTTTCTCGTGCAAAATTGTTTCGATTTACAATATTTGGAATTTCAGTAAAGAAAAGCAAGCGATTGTTCTTGATCTGCAACCACAAGTTGTAGGTAAAACGTTCACGCTGACATATTTTCACACACATTCCTCTCGTCCAAAATTGATATAGGGCATGTGCTGTAAAACGCCTGCACAATTTTCATATTGGTCTGCCATCTTGATACAGCTATTCAACTAACCCAAAATTTGATGACGTTTGCTATTAAATAATAAAATCAGCGAAGGTGACCACCGTACGGTGCTATCAAATTTCTTGAATGTCAGGTGTGGTTTTAAAAATGTAAAGGATAAAAAGAGTGAGATACAATAAGAGAAGTTGACACACTACTCTAGTTTGTGATAAAATGAGTGAATTGATGACGAGCAAAAACACTGAAAACAGGACTCTACGAGTCAATACCCAGATATATCTAAATATTACAAAAATAAAATTAAAATTCTATATATATATTAGCTTATAATAATATATACATATGTTTAAAAAGATAAAAATTATAAAATTTAAAATTAATATATGTACTACTATATATAATAATAAAATAAAAAAATAATTATATATCTATATATATAATAAATCTATATATATGATATATCATATATGATATACAACTATAAACATTAATATGAATAATGTATATATAATATATATATTAGAATCAAAATAAAAAGCAAATAAATTAATTATATTTATATAGTAGTGATGAGCTAAAAAAGTGACTAAAAATGCTATTATATTAATATATAAAAGTTCACACTCCTGTCATATAGCCCTGTTCAAGGAGGAAAACCTCTCTAGTAATTTCTACCTAGGATCCGAACATAGGATTCGAATCCGCGACCGTTGCCATGCGACGCGTCGCTCTACCTTTGTGCCACGGTAACGGCAATATATAATATATATATATATATATATATATATATATATATATATATAATTATAATATATATTATATATATTATATATATATATATACCTATATAAGATAACGTATAATATATATATATGATATATATATATTAATTCTCCAAAAAAAGTCAGTACCTAGATATATATATAAATATACAAATCATAATACAGTAAATAAATATATATTAGTATATATATATTGGACTGCCTATATTATCTTACTACGATGATCGAAGAAACGAGTATATTCAAACTTTATATATATTATATCATAGTATTTACAATTTTGATTAATAGATAATCATCATATAATCTTAATTTTGCTGCTTCAAATAAGATTTATGAAAAAAGAATAATAAACTTTGTAGTAAATAATATATATATAATATTAATATTTTATTATATAGATAATATCTTTTATATATTTAACATAAATATTTATTTAATAATTATAATACAGTGAAAGTATTAGTAATTTCATAATATATTAATATTAATATATAAATATATTATATATATATAAAAAAACAATTTTTATATCTTTTTATTATATAATATCAAAATGTATATTAAAACTATATATTTATATATATTATTATATATATATTTACATTTGTGATTATTATATATAGGTTTTCCGATTACAATCCTGGGGCTCTCCATGTTAAAGTGAATGGGAACGTGACACAACACAATTATCGTCTTCTACCTTGATGATTGAGGGCCGAGAGCGATATTGTACGGGCCGTTGGGTGCGCACCTCAACCAGCTTAGTTCTCGTAAGTGCATTTAGCCGAAAAGGAAATCAACTAAAACCAATTGATATATATTATAAGTTAGAAAAATATACTTGTATCAGTATATATATATATATATATATATATATACTAATGGGAATGTTAATGTAGTGGTTAACTTATATTATTATATATATACTACTCTATACTATAATTTATATATAATATCTAATATCATAATATATATATATGATATATAAAATATGTATTTAAATAGTTTATCATTTATTATTTCATCAAGCTTGAAAAAACACAAAAGTTCCTTAATATCATATCTTATAACCTAATAAATAACCATATCCAAAATTACGGGATGATATTGTCCCGTAAAAATAGACTCTGTAAACCAATAGCATAACGAAGTCATATATGTTACATCGGGAGAATAAGGCTCTTCCATCTATGTTGAAGAGTAACACAGTCTCCTTCATCACGCTGTTTGTCCCATTTGTGACTCCAAATCTTTGATCTGTATTTTGCGTCTTCCGTAAGCTATAAATAAATTGTAAGAAGAAATATATGAAATTAAAACTGTAACCAATGTGCTTAGGAGTAATAAATGAGAAGTTTTTAAACATACTGCATGATATGGATAATGATTTTCAAACCTCTGCTCTCTCTCTCTCTCTCTCTCTTCTATTTCTCTCTCTATATACATCAAAAATGTCAATTCACTCTTATAATAGATATATATATATATATATATAATATATTATAATAATTAATTATATACAAAGGTAAAAATTTGTCAAAATTATAATGATTATTATTCCATTGAGGATTTAAATAATGATTTATAATACTAGTCTATCGATATCGTAATATATATATACCTATAAACGCTAGGGGCTATTGCTCTCAAAGGAATATTACTATAATCACTATATATCTAGCCGTTACTCTATATATATATATATACGTAGTATATAAGGGTGATATATATATATATACTATATATATCTCTCATCTCTTCTCTCTATATATATTATATATATATATATATATATATATAGTAATTACTTAAGCCTTTTTCGTTTTTGCATTTGTGCTAAAAAAAATGCTTGAGTTTGCGTCCGTATTTTTCAAACTTGGCGCAAAACCGATAAAAAATACTCAACAAACGTAAGGCTGCTATTTTACATAGAATTTTATTTTATATTACACAGAATTAGGGAAATTCTTTACGTTCGGTGAGCAATTTTTTACGATTTTGAGCTAAGGTTGACGAAAACGAACGCAAACTTGAGCATTTTTTTTTAGCAGAAATGCAAAAATGAAAACGGCTTTAGATCCGAGGACTTCTTCCCCATTCTTACAATATTGAAATCAAAAAGGCAAAATATACTAAAACATATTAAATAAATTGCAGAACACCACTATTTAAATACCAAACAATAAAAAAAAGAAAAAAATTAATATAAAATTTTATATCTATAAATTGCAGAACACCACTATTTAAATACCAAACAATAAAAAAAAAAAAAATTAATATAAAATTTTATATCTATAATTTTTATCTCTATCTTAATGAAGTTAACTTTTAGATTGGTGATATATTTATGATATTGATATATCGATATTTTAAATTTTAATATATCGAGTATCGATATATCGAACGTTGTTGTGTTGAAATAATAAATAAATTTTCTTAAGCTAGTCACTTAAATGTATGACAGGGAAAGATTTGTCTACGATATTGATGGTGATATTAATATTTCACTGTAGTAAGAGTTTTTGAATAACGATATATTGAATATCGATATATCGATTATACTTATGTCTCTATATCAGTCTATCATTTTTCAAAATCGCTCTTTCCATGTATGAAAATAGGTAGACGTTTTCTTAGCAAAATGTTTAATTTTTTTTATTCAATGTACAAATTGTTGTTATTCAATCTTCAAGTTTCTTTTTTAAATACATTTCAATATATTTTGTCTTTATAATTTCAATAATAAATTCAATAGAGTAAAAATAAGAATTGGTTCCGGGAGTAAGAAATTGCCATAAGCGTATATATATATATATATATAGTATATTATTTTATAAATATCTGAGCTTATATATATATCCTAGTCTATATATTCTTTATCATATACAAAATATTTATCTTCATCTATCTATTTAAAGTAAAAATGAAAATATTTAAATGAAGCGAAACGAGTCGTATGACATTTTTTATATTCAGATTATATATATATATATATATATATATATATTATATTTATATATATATATATATATATATATATATATATATATATTAATATATATATATATATATATCATATAATTATTAATATATATTAAACTTTTGTCTACCTAACCACACTTTATCCTAAACCTAAACTTAAAAAGGGGTACAGATTTGAACCTAACCTATACGGAACTTGTTTGCACAGCATGCAAGCCCTTACCTACATGGATACACGTTGTACAGCAATGCAACCTAACCGAGTATTGGATTATCTCATGTTGCACAGAGCATTGCAACCTAATTGCAACCTAAGTTTGTCTTTAAGTAAACATTTTCTATATTTAGGTTTAATAAATAAAATAATTTCACGATTATGGATAATTCCTTGCTAAATTTTCAAATCTGTCATCTTTAGAAATCTTTTTATACTTGACCTACAAAATTAAAGAATATATTTAAAAACATCACCCAAATTATAAGTATATATATAATAATAACTAACAAAATATTTCACTATGATTTCTATAATAATATATTATAGATATAAATATCGATATATATATATTATATTATTGATATTATATATATTAAATATGACTATCTATATATATATATATATAATATTATGATATTATATACTATATATATTATATTTTATATATATATAGATATATATATGGTAGATGTATATATATATTAATATTAAATATTATATGTTAATTTATATATATAATAATATAGATATATATATATATATATATATCTACTTTTATTGTTTTGGGTCTACTTTTTACATAATAATTAATAGCGAACTGATTATTTAATTCGTTAAATTTGTCACCTTCAGTGACCTACGGGGGTATTCGAGATGGTGTCAAAACATACATAGCTTTCGGAAAATCAATTAGCATTTGTTTTTTTTTTCGGAAATTTATTTATTATTACAAATTATTTATTTATTGTAACAAGGAGAAGGGTAGAATCGAGTAACCATAAAAAAATGTTTAGAATGATTTCTTCTTGCTAGTGGACGCATGAGTGGGTTTCCTTAATAGTAGTAGTAGTAGTATTAACCATCTTCCTATGTAAGTAATTGGTGTGGGAGAGAATGTTATGATATTCCTTCCGTCAAAAAAAATTTCCCTTTTTACTAATTAATAATTATAACTTACAAAGTTTATTAAAAAAAAATTGTGTCTCTTCTTATTTGCTACTAAGTGTTTATATGTGGTAGTTGCCTAGAATCCTGATGATTCATAATATCTTGCTTATTGTAATTTAAATAATTTGAAGAGTGGTAAATCATTGTGATTAATTAGGTGTTATGCAAAATGCGAGTATTGTAATTGTAGAGATTAAGGAATTACGATTGGTTATAAAGTATTGTTCATAACTCAAAAAAAAAATTTTATATTTATATATTGTGTTATGTTCCTGTGTCACTGTGATTGAGGGGCAAAGGGGGGAATTGCATGATTCTTTCAAGCGATTCTCCCTCTGGGATCACCATTGTAAGGATCGAGAATCCCCCCCCCCATCACTTTAATTCCTGTACACCGTCGGGCCAGTCATATGAACGACTCTCTCAAAGGAATTCCTGTACAGCTGAAGAACTCAACGAAAGTTATACCTGTAAATATGAGAATACCTAGCGGCTGGTCTTATTTAAACTTTCAAATTTTGAGGGATTCTACTCTCGGAAAGGAAGGAAAGAGGGCACGGTTAAAATTCGTTGGCATTATCGAAGCCGGTTTATTTTGAATTTATTGTGAAATAATCCTTGATAATTTTTTATGTGAATTGTTATTAATTATGATGTAAGAATACATAACTGATTAATTACAATCCTGTGTTAAAGGAAGATAGTTGCCTGTGAGATCATTTCGATGTTATAAAACTGACTCAGTTCAATATAGAAATATTTATCATTTTCTTTTAGTGAATAATCTCATCTGAACTATTATTATTTTGTATTGGAAAATTAAAATATAAAAAATATATAAAAAAAACTTAAATAGAAAGGTGTTAGAGTTATTACCGATGCTAGGAGAAAAAACATTTTAATCTGCATTGCAAGAGCTTTTACCTTCAATATTGTTTGCCGTAGATCCACACATTTTCTTTTATCGATAAATGATTAAACTTAGATTTTACAAATTTGAAAATTCAAAAATTTTATATAAGAGTTTTTCACATTTTTAAAAGAAGATGTAGTGTAATTAAATTCACTATTGTTGACTGTGAAATTTCAAGTAATTAATTTCTAAAATAAATAAACTATAGATACAAGACACGTTCTTCTCTTATTCGCTGACTTATTACCGTTAACAAAGTAAGGTGTTAGTAGACAATTACATAAAAAGTGACACCTTGAGTGAGTTGACAAATCGAACAAACATATATCAGCTAAGTTGTCACGATGTGAACATATAACTAACACGAAAGTGCGAGTGTGAATAGATAATCTCTATAAAAAACACATATTGAAATCGAGATATCAATAAGCATAGAGTTATAAAACACTCAATAGAGAGAAAATAGAAGTTGAAAAAATTAGTGCCGGGCAAATTAAAATAAAAAATTGACATAAAAATATAAAAAAACGAGAATAGTAAAAAAATAAAATCTATCACAGTATTGCGTGATTTGCTGAGTCATCTCAGATAAAAATCAAATCGATATGGTCAAATTTTATCATAGTTTTGAAATAGTTTGAGCAAATACAAATGGGATATTTTTATTATCCCCCTGTTCCATGTAAATTTTTAGTTATAATTGAGATTATATATATTTTCGTATTATTTATTTATTTATTTATTTTATCTTTTAAGTTTTCTTGAATACTTGAACACAATAGAACAAGTTAGAGATATTGAAGATTAGTGGAAGGAACAACAACTCAATTGCTCAATCTACAAACCCGAGTCAATCTTCCACATCACAAGAGCGAGATCGTTTCGCCTGTTAGCCGCACAGAAAAGAACAGCACTCACCAAGAGATTGCTCGCGCCGCTCGCTGTATAGAAAGAAAAAGAGTCCACAGACAAGGTATGACAAACTGCATAATCAAAACTATCAAAAAACTCTAAGTTGCCGCCTGACGCACCGCGACAGCTGATCAAAGAGTTAAAGGGAGGAAGGGCTCCATCACTCGAGATTTGGGCAAACGTCGCCAGGGATTAGAGCGGAGCACCGGAGGGTTTTATTAGCTGCTTCCACAAAAAATTTGATTCACTCCTGCTTAAAATGTTCGAAGTTGCGTCCGTACTGTGGCAATGTATCAACTATTGTCAGTCCACCCAAAGTCCCCGAACTCTCCCACATCTGCGCAGGAGGGGCAGCTCCTGGAGTCTTCCCTCACAGGGATACACACGAACTTACGTCGGGCATAGTCGTACCGATCCCACTAAGGCCGGAGAGTAGACCAAGGAACACATAGCAATTTGCGTAGTAAGATATTTAAAAATAAATATTCATTGCACATTATGTCATGATTTAATAATCATGTAACTAACATAAATTCTTGGAGAAGAAACTTCTCAATCTGGATTTTATATAGTAATTTTATAAATCTTTTTTATTATTCGGTAATTATTATAAATAAGGTTATAATG
>JABUQX010028576.1:65000-69807 GCA_015478945.1 Trachelipus rathkii | reverse complement strand
AGAAGAAGGGTTGCGCACAATAACGTAGATATTGACGTATTGTAATTACAGTACAACCTAGTATGTAATACGTATTTACCTACACCCTAGATATTATTATTCGACCTCTAAATATTATATATATATACAATATAATAACTCACTTTATGTCTTTACCATGGAGCTCAATTTTGAGCCCTACTCTACTAATATTTTGGCTACAACTCTCCTATATATAAGGGGTCTTAGCCCTTTTTTTGAAACTGTCTTTACCGTTTTTTTGTCCTTTACCTTTTCTGCCAAGCTTGCCCAGAATCCCAGGTCCAATTTTGGCCCACGCTAATTTTTTGGCCACTCGTGTCCCACCCGTCACATATTTCGTTCCTAACTTGAACGTATGTATGGATTCTATCCTAACTTGAACACCTACACACACACACACTCACACACACACACACCACACACACACACATCACACACACACACAATACTATTTGTGTGACATCACCATCTTAATACTATTTTCCAAACCACATTATTAAAACATTTTACGTATACAACCTAACCAAACTTAACTCAAATCACTTTAAACCACCATATTTTACTACCAGATTGCGTTAACACAACCTAACCTATATCCATAATACCAATACCACACCTACTCAAATTAACTTTCCTCACACCTAAACATTTCACTTTCCGAACTGAACGCAACCTAACTTACATTTCCTATAAAAATGGCCCACCCTAATTTTTGGCCATCCTTAATTTTTGGCAACCCTAATTTTTCGACCAACCCTTTGGTCTTCCATGGGACAATTTTGAGAACCCTAATTTTTCGGTCAACCCTTTTGTATTCCAGGGTACAATTTTGGCATTGTAACTTTTTTGACCTTATAGGCTAACTTGATGGCTTTAATGGTTCCCAATCACCGTAAGGAAGTATCTAGTGATGTTCTATTAGTATTCTATGAGTATTAGATGAGTGTACCAGGTGAGTTCCAGTGATGCCAAGAGTGCCAAGTGAGTGCCAATGAGTGGCAAGTGAGTGCCACAGTGAGTGCCAACATGAGTGCCACATAGTGCCAACTGAGTGCCACTTTTTTCCAAGCCTTTTCTAGCCTCCCCTGAGCCTAGAATAGCCCTAATATGGGTGTCTACCCCTAGGTTATAAGGTTCATGGAAAGGAAATCCCCGGGAAAAAAAAAATTTTTTGGGTTTTTTGGGGGGTATATTAACAAGCTGCTAGAACTGCTTCCTACTACCATGAGTTAGTCTTTTTCTAACACTTATAGCATGATAGAATATAATCTAAAGAGTTTACACATTTGAGACACGGGACCCGAAACGTTTCAGAGTCCGCTGTCCGCAGGTGAACGCCCGTCCGCGAAAACCGCCGCGTGCGCCCCGCAGGCAATATTTGCCGCGTATACCGCCGCCGCGTGCGCCCGCAGGCGCAATATTCCCGCGCGAACGAAAATATGATATCAATGTAAACTATTTAAAGAATTTTTTTTCAAATATACTATGAGTCATTTATTTTTACTACAATTGTGCGAAATTTTATTAAAAACATTACTTTTACATACCTTAAAGCAGTAAATCCGTAATCCATAGAGGTGTTACCTAACACCGAAGGGATTCAGTATGCTTTTGTTTTACTGTTTTACTGCTTTAACTCACATATTTTTACTGCTTTAACTCAAATGTTTTACTGCTTTAAACTCACATATTTATTAACATTACATACCTTAAAAAGCAGTAAATCAGTAATTCAATAGAGGTGTTACCTAACACAAAGGGATTAGTATGCTTTTGTTTTACTGTTTTACTGCTTTAAAATCATATGTTTTACTGCTTAAACTCATATGTTTAATGCTTTAACTCACTATTAATTAACATACATACCTTAAAAGCAGTAAATCAGTAAAATCATAGAGGTGTTACCTAACACGCAAAGGGATTAGTATGCTTTTGTTTTACTGTTTTTCTGCTGCTTTAACTCATATGTTTTTACTGCTTTAACTCAACATATTTATAAAATTACACATACCTTAAAGCAGTAATTCAGTAAATCAATAGAGGTGTTACCTCGCACAAAGGGATTAGTATGCTTTTGTTTTACTGTTTACTGCTTTAACTCATGTTTTACTGCTTTAACTCATATGTTTTACTGCTTTACTGTTTTAACTCATATGCTTTACTGCTTTAACTCATATATTTATTAACATTATGTTTTCTTTTATATTTTTTATTTTGTTTTAATACTTTTTATTTATTATTATTTTTATTATTATTATTTTAATTATTTTTATTTTTTATTTAAAAATTGTAATGTAAGAAAAACACATGCAGTGTCTGTTATATAAACAACATTTTATTTTAATAAAATTGTACGAAATTTTATTAAAAACATTTTTATATATACGAGTTTTAAGGGTAGTAAAATCGCATTTTTTTCATTTTAAAGCATTTATTACATAATTAGAAACTATAAAATCATTGACATACAAATTTTTAGCATCAAATATATTTACAAGTTTATTAAAACATACATTATTTAAAAAGCATATATTGAAATAAATACAATAGACTCCACATAAATTAGAATATAAGGGTTGAACAGGGTAAGACATAGTTTTTACACAACTTACATTATTATATTTTAAAAATAAGGTGATATAATGATTATTCAATATAAATTTTAAATTCAAAGAATCAATTATGTGAACAGCATCGTTTTTTGCTCTATAAACGGAGATCCAATGTCCTGTTGAGGTGATGTGACGAGGCAATGTATTGAATATGAAGCAGGTATCCTTCTCCAACTTTACAGAGTTTATTTCGTTAATAGCGAACACTCCTAAAAAGCGATGTTCATTTTTAAACACCGATTTTATTTCCTCTTCATTCATCTTTAATAATTCAAAAGTACGTTGCGTACTCTGTCAATTTCAATGAGTTGAGGATGCTCAAGATAGACCACTACAACGGTAATGGGTGATTGTAGACTCGATCCAAAAGAGAGACTTAGTCCTAGGGTGCCCTTTCTCAAAATGTTTAAATGATAGGCGTTACAAGCTGAAAGGTCTGCAGTAAGATCATAGGCATATAAATTACTATTCTTTGCGTATTCTTCAAGATTTAAGCCTGTCCCGCTATCATTACATGATACAGTATTGGCTATTAAGTCGTAAAAAGGCCGCGTACAGAGAGATAGGTCTCCGTTTGGTATAACATTTCATAAGATCACGGCTGTTGTTCCGTGAGGCAGTCCATTCAAACCATGTAAACTTGATACCCGTAAAGTCACGAAAGGTGTGATTTATAGGGTTGACTTTTTTTAAATTCCCGGAGTGGCCTTCAGTGTTCCACAATCCTATTGGTGAATTCAATATACACGTAATATATAACATTTGCTTTCATTTATGTATTGTAAAAGTAATGGCCAACATTAACTATAGTCAAGCCTATCAATAGCTCATAGAGCGAAAGTACATCGGGAATCAATATAAAACGAAGGTTTAAGTCGAAAATATGAGAAAAATTGTCAGTAAAAAAAATTCTGATTTTTGTTTTTTATATTTTTAAATTTTTATATTTCGACCACTTGTTCGATATTGAGAATAGAGCCACGTGTTTCTGTGAATATTACCCATAGTGTCGTATATTATTTTAATGTAATTTATGCAATCAAGACGATTAAAATAAATTTATCATTCTATACATTTTTTTATTTACCCAAAACATATAAATGTGTATGAATAATATTTAATGATTTTATATAATGTGAAGCTCACAATGTATAAATGCATTTGGCTTTTATGTTTCGATTTTAGAAGAAAGTTGTGATTTCTTGTGAACGAAGTTCAATTGTACAGAAATACCAATTTTCGGTCTTGCTAAATGTTTAATATACATTTGTTTTTCTAAAATAACTAATAAGTGGATATATCATTTTATTAATTATTTTAGGAATTGTGATTGGATGGTTAAGCGTAAACTGATTGACGAAGATTTGTATAAATAGTAAAATTATGAATATTTGATATCTTTTTGCTTTCATTTGTTGTTAATCAAAGTGCTTACAGTTGGTATGCGCTTGTAGCCTTGTCTGATCAATTTTTATTATTTTTAGTGTGCATATTCTTGTATAGTGGAGTGTCTTATTTTATATTTTTGTAAAGTAATTGTAGTAATGTTTTTAAATGTAAAATGGTGTTTTAATTTTCAATGTGGAAATATCGTGGCTTATTTTCTTGTAAAGCTAATGGTGTTTTAATCTGTGTTTAAATATAATTGTGTTTATTTGTAATTTCGCATTGCTATTTTAAAAGCATCGTCTGTGAATGCGAATTGCAAATGCATTGTGTCTGCGGTGTTACCATATATCACTAGCAGGTAAGGGTATTATTTATCATTGAAGTGTATTTATTTTAATATGGTAAAGATTCTTTTGTGTTAACAAATATAAAGTGTTTAACGATTAAAATTTTATTGTTTTATACACGTAAAATTGCCAAAGTCACATTTTATTTATTCAAAATTAAGATTTGTTATATTACTAGTTGGCAACTCTTTGCTTTAAGACATCAGCTGTTATTTGATCAGCTGGTTTTGCATTCATTTGGTCACACTGACAAATCGATGTTTTAAGTAATTTCTAAAAACATTTAATTTACAAGTAAATATTTTATATCTTTTGTAAAGTCAATCTGTCTATATATTTTTGTTAGTATATTTTGCTTATTTATATATATCGTTGAACATCAATATATATATATTATATTATATTATATATATATATATAATATATATATATATATAT
>JABUQX010028576.1:57500-60000 GCA_015478945.1 Trachelipus rathkii | reverse complement strand
GCAAAGCGGGCTTTCAACAAACGAAAGTGCGCTAACCTCCTTGGTTCTCCTACTGACAAATCTTTCATCTCTAGCAACTTCTGTAAATCTTCCTTTCCTCCTCTTATTCGATCTGATCACTTGTGTTGCTAAAATTCTTCCCAACTAAAAAGGCTAATTCTCTTCGGCGCGCCTCGCTCATAGCTACTATTCTCTATGTCTCAAATACTAGCACTTTCCCTCAGTGTTTGGAAAGCTCTCACATGTCCAACCTATTCGAAAATAGGAGCCGAGCTCTGATCCTTCAAACTATCGCCCTGTAGCTCTCCTTGTACTTCTATCCACAGATCTTTTGGAACCCCTTCTTAACCTCGCTTCTTAGATCATTTGGAAGACTCATATCCGATCGCCAGTACGGCTCTCGTTGCACGGAGTCTACTGGCGATATACATTCCCATCTAACCGATTTATGGTTTTTCGTTCTTAGGAACTACGACGGGGAGACTGCGTGGTGGTCGCTTTGACATATCCAAGCAATTGACCGAATATGGCACTGCGTCACTGCTCTCCAAGCTCCCCTCCTTTGGGTTTCCTCCTTCTCTTTGCTTACTTATGTCTAGCTTTCTTTCAAATCGCTCAATATCAGCTGTTGTTGATGGGGCGACTTCCTTCTTCTTTTCTGTCAATAGTGGTGTTCCTCAGGGTTCTGTCTTATCTCCTACTTTTATTCCTACCTTTTCCATTAATGATATTGCTCAACCTGCACCTCTAACCTATCCACTGCGTATTCCGTGACTCAAGCCCTTCAATTCTTTTAACTCACTATCAATTTTACTCCTTCCTTTAAACTCCTAGAAGTGTTTCTCGTTTTAATCTTTCCGATTTTATTCTCGCTGATGGATAAAAATAACTTCGTGAAATTCAATTCTTTATAAACCCAACTTCTACAAATCTCCTTCTCCAAAATACCTTCTAACTTTCCTATCTCTTTCAACCGTTCTGTCGTCTCTCCTGTTGACAATATAAACATACTTGGCCTTAACATGAACATAAAATATCTTGAAACAACTCACATCACAACCGTTGCTAGGGCGGCCTCAAAGAACTGGAAGTTCTGTTTAGACTGGGAGACTTTCCTCCTTTTCTCAGTTGCCTGCAGCTATTACACGGGTCTCATCCGCCCATGTATGTAGTACTGCTGTTCTCATATCTTGGGGGGGGGGCTTGATTTTCACCCTGCTTTTGACAGGGTTCGAGTCAAAGGCTCCAAAAAGGCTTAATAACTGTTCTGTAACTTTTTCGCATCTCATTCCTGTCCCTCCATCTTTGAAGCGCGATGTTGGTGCTTTACCTCTTTTCTATAGGTACCGCAGCGGCAAGTGGCTCGAGGGAACTTATCTACTCGCGTACCACCACCCTTTACGACCGCCATTCGTCAGCCAGGGTGCTGTATCGCGCACGAGTATTTGTGTTGCATTGGGTAACTTCCACAGGCTAGCTTGCTGTGGTGGCTTCCTTATTTCCCACCACCTCCTCTTGTTCTGTGGAATTCTCTTCCATGTTCTGTGTTTCCTTCTACTGAATTTAATCTCCTCACTTTAAACCTGCGTCTGTGCTCATATGCGTAACATTTGCGCTAGAGGGTGAACTTTTTGAGAGTACTACACCCCTCCTTGAATAGGGCTTGCCCGTGGAGTGGTGGTGACAACTGAAAAAAAAAATTAAATGGGCAGATATGTGGCAAATGTACTGAATCTCGTCCACTCACCCCATCCAATACATCATTCAGATTATCCCAGAAAATCGTAAATGTTCTTTTAAACATTACCCTCAGATGGATCATATGTTCAAAAAAAAAAAAAACACAAATTTTGACCTTTTCAAAACTTAAATTTAACCTTATAGACTTCTAGTACCCACACACACAAAATCTACCAGAGCTCTTCTACCACAATTCACATCATACAGAATTGCAAATTCCTTCTTCCCCCCTCTCATTCCTTTCCACAGCAAAACAAACACACATTTCACCCCACACCACTCATTTTCACCGTTTCTTTCCATCTTTGTTTCAGTACACAGCGAGCAAATCAAATTGCCCTTTCTAAATACATCCATCACCTCTCTCCCCATCTTTCTTCAACATTTATTCCTCTGACAATTTCATATACAGATACGAAATTCACACATTTTTAGGAGTGAGTGGTGCTTTACTGCGATACGAACGCTTCTCCGAGGAATGCATTAGCATTCCTAGCAAGAGGTAAGTGTTAGTAGGCAGCCAACCTAACTACCACCGTCCTTTAGTCGCTTTCTAATACACGCAAGGACATACGATGTGGGTAATTTTTTTCTCCCTACACGTATGGATATAAGGGATAGGGATGTCTGTAAGATGTTTTCTAGAAGAGGGGTGTGGATATAAGTATGTGTAATATGATATGTTGTCTGGAGGATGAGTGGTGGATAATGAACGCATAACAGAAAGGCGAACAATTAGGCACTGGAATGTCATACATAC
>JABUQX010028576.1:47500-52500 GCA_015478945.1 Trachelipus rathkii | reverse complement strand
TAAAATAATTTTTCTAAAGTTTCGAAGTCAATATATTTTTGGCTGAAATCAAAAATGTATATTTATTTTTCTGTAGCTGTTATAGTTTTTTAGTTACATGCATGTTGCTTTTGTTATGCTGCCATATATATATAATATATATATATATTATAATATATATATATATAGATATATTATATATAATATATATATATATATATATATATAATATATATATTAGTATATATATATATATATATTATTAATTATATATATATATAGATACTATAGTGGATGCAGGTAACATCGCATCCGCTGCGTCATCCGCACAATTATTAAATGATACTATCCGCATCCGCTATTTTGGCTCCCTGCGGATGTGCGCGGGTATTTATTGTCGAGATTTTGATTAGAAGAATTTATAAGTTAATAAAAATACTTAAGATGAATCTGAACACACACTTTAAATGAGAAACATAGGACTCTCTTGAACTGTGCAATGATGACTCATGATCTCACAGCATGAAGTTCATAATAATTTGAGTCAACAGAGTCACTTGAGATTAGGGATGCCAAAAAATTGAGCGTCTCTACAGCTTGTCTGTCTCGATATAATACCTTTAATCTCAACGCTAAGGAGCATTTTGAACCATCTTTCAAATGAAAATGATGACTGGTTTAAGAAAAAACGATGGGAAAATTGTAATAAAACTTGAGTTAGAAAAGCGCTTTGGTTCTGTGGAAATTAATGACCATACTATTGCAACTTTCTTAGATCCCCGTTTGTAGTAGGACGGCGGTATTGGAGTACCAAAAAACCCACCTGTGAGCGACGAAAAACCCACCTGACCTTTTTTTGACCGCGACCTTTTTTGACCATTGACCTTTTTGGGCCGTGACCTTTTTGGGCAACCCAAATTTTTTGTTGGAGAGACCAAATTTTGCGGCCAACCCTTTTGTATTCCAGGGTGCAATTTCGGCAACCTCTAATTTTTTCTGGGCAACCCCTAATTTCATTGTGGCACCCTAATTTTTTGCAACCCTTCGAAGAAGGTTGCGCCAAACGGTTGCGCAGCAACCGTTGGACGTATTCCACCCTAATTATTTCGACCAACCCTTTAGTCTTCCATGCGGCCAATATTTTGGGCCCACCTAATTTTTTGGCCACCCTTTTAGGGGCTTAGCCTTTCTTTGATGTCGTCTTACCTTTTGTTTTGCCTTTACCTTTTCTCCAGATAGGACTTGCAGATTCCATGGGTTCAATTTTTGGCCCACGCTAATTTTTTGGCCACTTCCAGTGTCGCCACCCGTCACATAATTTCGTTCCTAACTTGAAGCGTAATGTATTTGTCTATCCTAACATTGAACACCTAACACACACACACAGCGACACACACACTATCACACACCACACACACACACACACACACACCCACACACATCCACATTCACTTGTGACACTTATCACCACATTCACGATGATACTACATGTTACCATAGACACTTACATTTACACTTATACACACACAGATTTACTTACACACGCAGATTTACTTACACACACAGATTTACTTACACTCACACAGATTTGCATTTACACACACAGATTTACTTACACTCACACACAGATTTTACTTACACACACACACAACACTTATACACACATTCACTATGACACTTATACACACAATCACTATGACACTTACATTTACCATAGACACTTACATTTACATTATAACACGTACAAACACACTACCAACCCTTTGGCCTTCCATGGGTCAATTTTGGCACACCCTAATTTTTGGCCATCCTTAATTTTTCGGTAGCCCTAATTTTTCGGTCAACCCTTTTGTATTCCAGGGTACAATTTTGGCATTGTAACTTTTGACCTTATAGCTTTTTTGATGGCTGTTGATGGTTCCCAACACGCTAAGAAGTATCTAGTGACTGTTCTTTAGGTATTCTATGAGTTTAGATGAGTACCAGGTGAGTTCCAAGTGAGAGAGAAGTGAACATAAGTGCCAAGGATCGTGCCAGTATGATGGCAAGTGAGTGCCAATGAGTGCCAACTGAGTGCACATTAGTTGCCAACTGAGTGCCACTTTTTTCCAGCCTTTTCTAGCCTCCCCTCAGCCTTAGATAGCCCTAATAGTGGTGTCTACCCCTAGTTATAGTATGAGGGAATCGATTGGTGTATATTAGAAGGTGCTAGAATGCTTCCTACTATGAGTTAGCTTTTTCTAACATTATAGCATGATAGTAATATAATATCTAAAGAGTTTACACATTTTGCAGACAGGCGACCGCCAAACGTTCAGAGTCGCGTCCGCAGGTGAAACCCATCGTTCGCGGTTAAAGCCGCGCGGGCGGCCGCGGCGCAATATTCCGCGTTAAACGCCGCCGCGTGCGCCCGTCAGGCGCAATATTCCTCGCCACGGCGAACGATAAAATATGATATCCAATGTAAACATATTCAAAGAATTTCTTTTCAATATACTATGAGTCATTCATTTTTACTACAATTTTACGAAATTTTATTAAAAAAACATATACTTTACATACCTTAAAGCAGTAAATCAGGAAATCAATAGAGGTGTTACCTGACACCAAAAGGGATTAGTATACTTTTGTTTTACTGCTTTTTACTGCTTTAACTCATGTTTTTACTGCTTTAACTCATCATGTGTGTTACTGCTTTAACTCATATATTTATAAACATTACATACCTTAAAGCAGTAATCAGTAAATCAATAGATGTGTTACATAACACCAAAGGGATTAGTATGCTTTTGTTTAAGTTTTACTGCTTTACTCATGTTTTACTGCCTTTAATCATATTGTTTTACTGCTTTAACTCACATCTTTATTAACATTACATACCTTCAAAGCAGTAAATCAGTAAGTTAGTAAATCAAAAATAGAGGTTTTACCTAACACCAAAGGGATTGTATGCTTTTGTTTTACTGTTTACTTGTCTTACATCAAATGTTTTTTTCTGCTTTAATACGCCTATTTTAGTAACATTAACATACCTTTAAGCAGTAAAAATCAGTAAATCAATAAGGTGTTACCTAAACACCAAAGGGGATTAGTATGCTTTTGTTTACTGTTTTACTGCTTTAATTCCCTGTTTTACTGCTTTAACTCATATGTTTTACTGCTTTTACTGTGCTTAACTCATATGCTTTACTGCTTTAACTCATATATGTTTTACTGCTTTAATGATTTTCTTTTATTTTGAATTATTTTGTTTTTATACTTTTAATTTGATCATTATTTTTGCGATTATATTTTTATTATTGTTATTTTAATTTAAAAATTGTAATAAAATAGTAAAAATACATGCTTCAGTGTCTGTGTATATAAACATGTTATTTTATAAATTGTACGAAATTTTATTAAGAACATTTTTATATATACGAGTTTTAGGGAAGTAAAATCGCATTTTTTTTCATTTTAAAGCATTTGTTACATAATTAGAAACTATAAAATCATTGACATAAAAAAATTTTCAGCATCAAATATATTTACAAGTTTATGAAAAACATACATTTAATTTTAAAAAGCAACATTAAGAAAGAAATACAATAGACTCCACATTTAAATTAGAATATAAGGGTTGAACAAGGTAAGACATAGTTTTTACACAGCTGTACATTATTATTTTTAAAAAGTAAGGTGAGTATAATGATATATTCAATATAAATTTTCAATTCAAAGAAGTCAAATTATGTGAACAGCATCGTTTTTTTGCTCTATAAACGGAGATCCAATGTCCTGTTGAGGTGATGTGACGAAGCAATGTATTGAATATGAAGAGGTATTCTTCTCCAACTTTACAGAGTTTATTTCGTTAATAGCGAACACACCTAAAAAGCGATGTTCATTTTTAAACACCGATTTTATTTCCTCTTCATTCATCTTTAATAATTCAAAAGTACGTTGCGTACTCTGTCAATTTCAATGAGTTGAGGATGCTCAAGATAGACCACTACAGTGATGGGTGATTGTAGACTCGATCCAAAAGAGAGACTTAGTCCTAGGGTGCCCTTTCTCAAAATGTTTAAATGATAGGCGTTACAAGCTGAAAGGTCTGCAGTAAGATCATAGGCATATAAATTACTATTCTTTGCGTATTCTTCAAGATTTAAGCCTGTCCCGCTATCATTACATGATACAGTATTGGCTATTAAGTCGTAAAAAGGCCGCGTACAGAGAGATAGGTCTCCGTTGTATAACATTTCATAATCACGTCCGTGAGGCAGTCCATTCACATGTAAACTGATACCCGTAAGTCCGAAAGGTGTGAATTTATAGGGTGACTTTTTAAAATTCCCGGAGTAGGCTTCATGTTCCACAATCCCTATTGTAATTCAATTATACACGTAATATATAACATTGCTTCATTTATGTATTGTAAAGTAATGGCCAACATTGCCATTGCAATATCTCTTTCATTTGTCTATATATACGTTGTATGATTGTAGCGGCTCGTCGAAAATTTTGTAAATATGGTTGTAATTCATGAGTAAATGACAGCCAATGAAAACTGGTTTCTCGAGACTTACTTTTGAAAAGCTAAGTTTTGATTGGTTGTCATTCACAAAACTGTGATAATAATAATAATACTATTATTATTATTATTATTATTATTATTATTTATATTTTAAACTGTTAAAAGGATACTACGCATTTATTATTATGTAATTGTTTTGTATATATATATAAATGTGTATGAATAATATTTAATGATTTTATATAATGTGAAGCTCACAATGTATAAATGCATTTGGCTTTTATGTTTCGATTTTAGAAGAAAATTGAGATTTCTTGTGAACGAAGTTCAATTGTACAGAAATACCAATTTTCGGTCTTGCTAAATGTTTAATATACATTTGTTTTTCTAAAATAACTAATAAGTGGATATATCATTTTATTAATTATTTTAGGAATTGTGATTGGATGGTTAAGCGTAAACTGATTGACGAAGATTTGTATATCAATAGTAAAATTATGAATAT
>JABUQX010028576.1:35000-40000 GCA_015478945.1 Trachelipus rathkii | reverse complement strand
ATATATATATTATATAATATATATATATATATATATATATATATATATATAATATATATATAATATATATAATATATATATAAAGATTGAGAAAACTAAATAAATGTCTTGATGGACTGCGTGATAAAGACATGGAAATGGAAATAGAAAAGAAAAGAAATGGCTTGAATAATTCCTTCGAATTTTGCTTCCATTCAAGCAAATAACGATTTAATTATTTTTGAGCAATCACCGTGACTGCAAATGGGCTTCTTCATCTGGGAGGAAAATAATAAAAAATAAAAGAAAAGGAAAAAGAATATATATTAAAACTAAGGAAGGAAAAAATATATAAATATATATATATATAAAAAAAGCCTGAAGGAAAAAATATGACTGAAAATGCCTTCATTCCTTTTGAAAAAGGATTTTACATTTAGGAAAAATAAAAAGCATTCCTGCGAGGCATTTAATATCCGTTACGTGCAACTTTTCCTCTCTTTTTCCTATTCATCACAGAAGCTTCTTCTCATTCAAAGAAGAAGAACGTCTTTAATATTCATCATAAAATTTTTTTTTATTTTTTTATTCATCCACAAAATTTTTTTACTATTCTAAAAAAAAAAATATTGCTTACAATCGAACGATTAAAGATATACGATAAGTTTAAAAAATCAATTATTCCAAATTGCATTTCACTCTCTAAAAATAATTGAACTGACCCAACCGATTCTTGATTCACTTTTTCATTTTAATCGTGACTAATATAACCTCAGAGTATATATAATATATATATTACTATATATATATATATATATATAATATATATATATATATATAATATTATATATATATATATATATATATATATATAATATATCTATATATTATATATAATATATATATATATATTTATTATATATTAATATAATATATATATTATATATATTATATTATATATATAATATATATATATATATATCATATATATATATATAATTATATATATATTATAATATATATATAAATATATAATATATATATATATATATATATATATTTATATTATATATATATATATATATATTATATATATATATATATATATATATATATTATATAATTATATATATATAATTATATATATATATATATATTATAAGAGATGTATAGGATTTGGATTTTTTTTTTTCGGTTACGGTTTCCGGGCCGGAATTTTTTCAAAATTCTGGCCGGAGCCGGAATTTACTCAAGCCACTTCTGAGAAAAAATTTGAGGAATTAATTTACTTTTACAAAACCCATAGCCATCTTTTAAAATAATATAGTACCTTGTGTACCATTCATACACAATAGCATTACATACCTAAAATGTTATATTCTAAATACAAATTTTCTCAAGCATGACTCAAATATAGATAATGAAGATATCTCAATTAAATTCAAATTTAATTTTCCAAAATTATATTATATATCTATAAATATATTATTTATATTAATATATAATATTATTATATAATATATATATATATATATATATATATATATATATATATATATATATATATTATTATATACGGATAAATCTTCTTTAAACACTAAACAAAATAAATTAAACAACATTCTATCTTCATGCTCAACTATTCCTCTATATATAATAATATATATATATATATATATATATATATATATTATATATATATATATATATATAATATTATATTATATTATATATATTATATATATATTTATATATATTACATTTCACCCAACGCTTACGGGCAAGGCCCTTTTCAAGGAGGGGGCAGAAAATAAAACATAGAAAAACCCAAACAAGCTCTAACCTAACGCAAATCTCTCAGGTGAGCGCAGAGACGGGCTTTAAAGAGAGCTAGATTAAATACAATTGGAAAAACAGAAGGCAGGAAGTTTCATAGAACAGAAGTAGCTGGAAAGAAAGAGGCACCACAACGAACAAATCTGGGGTTTTCAGTACTCACGCAAAATTCATGCGAGAGCAAGGCACCTCTTGTGCTACATGGTCGACGCAAACCTGAACCTTCTTCTGTACTGCTACTACTATTATCACTTTCTTCCTTCAATTCTTTGCATATTTCTTCAAGCATCCATTTTCTACTCAATTCTCTCATTTCATTAGAAAATAAAGTCAGTTTGTATCTTGGGTCTACAACAACTATCTTGTTTTGGTATGTGTTTATTGATCCTTTCTCTTCCTTTTTATTCATAAATGTAAACTCTAATGCATTCTTCAGATCTTCTTTTAAAGTCTGAACTTCACTGTCATCCTCAGAGTTTTAAAGATATGCTGGAGAGCTCGAATATGGAGAATAATTGATGATTTAATTGATTTTGCCTTACTTATAGTTTCCGTAATCATGAGAAATGTTTGAAAAACTCTTAGATTTTTTCAAGTATTTGCTATTTATTAGCAATCAAAGCTTGAATGTTTGATTGTTCTACAATATAAACTTGCAGAGGTCTTTTCAAACATTCAATTCTTTCTAGAATCAAATATGTGCTATTCCACATGGTATTAACATCCTGAATTGGCATAAGTGGGCTAGCAAGAAAAATGTGAATCCAAGTCTCTTTGTATTCCTTTAAGTTCATTACAGCTTTAACTGGAATGATTGAAGTGTGTACAAATATTCCTACATTTCTTTATTAAATAACTTACTGTTCTCTGAGAAAATAAGGCATCTTTAATAACAAATTGAAGTTTAAGAATAAAACAAGAGAAACTTGTGTATCCTGCTAAATCAGTTCCAAGTTTCATGTTATATGCTCCATCTCGAAGCATGAAATGGATTTTTTTTAGGAGGAATTTCCAAATTATTCATCATACTTTCAAAACTCATAGCGATGTCAATTCCAGAATGAAAACCTGGGAAAGACTTGCAATGGAGTACACAGTCCATTTTTATCAAACTCGCTAGTATGCCAGTGAGCAGTTAAAGAAATAAATGACTCGTTTGAATATTTAGCTGTCCATATATCTTTAGTAAATGATATCTGATCAGCCTTAGATAACTTCTCGAATACTGATGATCTCAATTTACTGTATGAAGTTGGTAACTACAAAATATTTTCTAATAGGGATAAGATATTTTGGTTGAAGATGAGGCAATAAGTTTCTATGAAATTTGTTCTTCAGTGATTGTGAATGGATGGTTAGGTCTTGGCATAAGATTTATTATTTTCTGATGAATTACCTGTGGTTTGGAGTCATTGATATGCCAAATCTATTTTAGGGATAAACTTTCCTCAAGACTCATTTGTTTCATGGCTTTAATCTTTCGCTTTTTTGGGGTTTCATTTGTTTTAGAAAAAAAAGAACTTCTTTTACTATCAAACATTTTTACACTTCAGATTTCTCTTCGGTGATATTTTCCAGTTATGTTGTTAGAAGTGGCATTGTACTTAAATGTTTTTGGTATACTACCTCGTTTTATTTTTATGTGGCATATTTTACATTCTATTACAGATTCTGTAACATCGTTAATAATAAAAAATCTTTTACGAATGATAGCATTTTAAAACAATTTTGTGAGGTTATTATTATGACAAATCTGCAGTCAATTAATGAATACAATCTTTATCAAAATCTGTTATATATATAATATTATAATATATATAGTATAATATATATAGAATAAAATAAATATATAAAATATATAAAAAAAATATATATATATATATATATATATATATATATATATATATATATATATATATATATATATAATAAGTTTTATATTGAAAAGTTAAATGAATTTTTTTTTACATTTATTTATAGTTTAAGGGAAAGTTTATAAGAAATTTCCGGTTCCGGCCGAAATTCTTTTGGGATCCGGCTAATTCCGGTTCCGACCGGAACTGGGAAAAATTTCAGTTCGTGCGGTACACCGCTAATATATATATATAATATTATATATATAATATATATATATATATATATATAGTATATAATATATATATATTAATATAATATATTTATATTAATATATATATATATATATAATATATATATATAGATATCAATGATGCAGGTAACATCCGCATCCGCACATATTAAAGTGTCCGCATCCCATCCGAGCTTTGCCCTGCGGATGTTGCGCGCATATTTATTGTCGAGATTTGATAAAGAATTTTATAATAAAAACTGAAGATGAATCTGAACACAAACTTTAAATGAGTGACATGGACTCGACTAACTGTGTAATGATGACTCCTGATCTACGCATGAAAGTTCATAATATTTGAGGCAACAAGAGCCATATGAGATTAGGGATGCAAAAAAAATCAGCGCTTCTTACAGCTTCTGTCTCCGATTGTAATACCATTAATCTCAGAAGCTAAGCGAAGCTTTTGAACCATCTTTCAAATGAAATGATGCGGTTTTAAAAGAATCGAAAGTGTATAAAACTAGAACTAGAAAAATCTTTGGTTCTGTGGAAAAATAAATGACCTTCATACTATTGCAACTTACTTAGATCCCCGTTATAAAGCAAGCTTTTTGTTTTTAACACATATTAGACAAGTTTATCGTCGACTTTGTGTTTGCAGTGCAATACTTCAATCCGACAGTTTATTAATTCGCGCACCCTTTAAAGTAAAAAGGCGAAATCTAACAGCACAACACCTCTAGAAGTAAATCTATAACAAATTCACTGAAAGAATTTCCTACAGTCCAGTAGTGTGAAGAAACACGATTACCAAAAGATGTAGTGCAAAAGTGATTGAAACTATCACCAAGAAAAAACGACTAGATACAATGATGATCCTATCAGTGGTGGAAAGTTAAGCAAAATGTTTACCACGCTTAAGTAAACTTGCAAGGAATACTTGGCCTGTCCTCCAACTAGTTTCAGTGAGAGAGTATTTAGTAATGCTGGACTTATATATAATAAAAATGGAAATAGACTCTCAGCAGAAAAGGCAGAAAATTAATTGGTTTCTCACAGCAAACCTCCTATATTTCGAAATTTCAATACTAGTTGT
>JABUQX010028576.1:0-25000 GCA_015478945.1 Trachelipus rathkii | reverse complement strand
AAATACAAGAATTATTTGCGAAGCCGTGTATTCTAATTCTATCCCATACATGGTTGCATGAGGCAATCTTGTGTTGACGACACAATTAGTTTAATTAACTGAAAAATTTAAACCACAGATCTCTGATCATTTCACTAGTTAATAAAAAGTTTCCTAAATTGTTAAACAGAAACCCTTAGATTTAGATCAGAAAAGCAAAGTACACAATCGACTGCATAGAACTAAAAAATATTGTCATCAGTGGAAGTCATTCCATAAAGATGTTATATATATATATATATATATATATATATATATATATATATATATATATATATAATATATATATATATATATATATATATATATATATATATATATATATATTTAAAAAAAGGGCTGATTACGCTGCTAACTACACATTCTGTTTAAACTGTCTCTGATGTAGCTTGATCCGGTTGTACATCCATTTTCCAACTTTGCTAATAAAAAGCGTTGGTGGGGAACACTAATTTTAATTTATTTATTATTTATTAATTTAATTATAGTTAAGCTATTTTACATATAATAGGTAAACTCACGTTTCCCTTTGTGATTTAAAATTTTTTTAAATATTTATATTGTAATTATTAGAGCATCTTAATATTTATAATATATATATATATATATAAAAAATCTAATATAATAATTAATTTATTATTTACTGATTACAAAAGTTTTGCAGTAATTTAAGACTTAAATTTGGATCTGGACTCGGACTAGGACTTAAAAATTATACTCGATACATCACATATATATATATAATTATTATATACAATATATATATATATATATATATATATATATATATATATATATATATATATATATATATATATATATATATATATATATATATAATATATAATTCATATATATATATATTATATATATATATATATACGTAATGTGTAGATTTAGCTCAGTATGGCGAAAATCTATACTATTTTTTTTCGATAATAGTTTTCTTTTTATATTTTTTCCCATCCCATAAGAGAAAAAAACGTTGTCACATCTAACTAACTACTAACTAACTAACTTAACTAACTAACTAACTAACTATAACTAATAACAACTAACTAACTAACTAACTACTAACTAACTAACCTAACTAACTAACTAACTAAACTAACTAACTAACCTAACTAACTAACTATATATATATATATATTAATATAATATATATATATTATATATATATATATATATATTATATATATATATATATATTATATATATATAATATATATATTAAACAAAAATGATGTGCACTGGAACAATTTATACATCCTATCGACATTTTAGTACGTTTTACGTTCAAGTACTTTTTATACTCAGAGAATCTATATAATTACCATATATATATATATATATATATATATATATATATATATATATATATATATATATATATATCTATATATAATATATATATATATATATATATATCAAGCCAAGCCTAAACTGAAAAAAATGTCATCATAGTTTGGGGAAATAATATCAGGAAATAACAGAATGAACCTGAAACACAGAAAGCCCAAGAAGTCACTGTCAGCGACTAGACAACATAGAGTAAAGATTGGGACAGCCAAATGCCAATGTATGATCATCCAAATCATCACAGATAACCTCCCTTGGTAGACTCTTGAAACCAAGCTTTCCAGATTATAAGCTTCCTTGGGATTCTCCACAAATAAAATCGATCTTCCGTTAGGAATAATGTATATGATGACTCGATTAACAATAAAACTCTTTTCCTACCATCAGCTGGTCAAGATTTATGATCTCACATGTTTATCACAATTTCGTGCTTTTTTCTATGATTGATGGATCAGAAACAGCATTTCATCCATTAGTGACGAATTTAAGATCTCGGCAAACAATTTTATGTAAACAGAATTTTCATGGTATCGATAGAGCAAAGCTGTTGCTTTTGATGTGGTTGATCGTTTATGCTTAGACACATTTCTTTATCATTAAATTCTAGTTTTTGGTCACTATTCTTTGTCGATAAGATCTTACTAAAACCCCAAAATTTTATGCATGCCGTCGTAACCGTGATTTATAATTTTAACATTAGTCACCGCTAACGGAAACAATCCCAATGTATTAGGAGGCAGATGAAAATAAAAAATAAATTTATAAAGAACAATCTCATACCAAACCCAAATCCAACTTTATAATTGATCCTCAAGTGTGCGTAAACTAGCTTCATAAGCAGATATCATATTCTAAAGGAAAACCAGAAGTAGAATAAGAATTCCATAGCCCAGAAGTGGTTGGAAAAGAGGAGTTAACACAGCTAGAAAATTTTGAGCTGGCAATCTCTATTCAAAATCCGCGAGAACACGTAGCAAGTACGGAAGGTAGAATGCGAGCGAATAGCTCCTTCGAGCACCTTCCGCTGTAGATCCTGTGTAGGAAAAAGGAAAGTTTGCTATGCTGAAGCTGTAAAGATAAAAAAGTGTCGACACTATTAGAGAGTACAGAGCTTTTGACACCTTTTAACTTTAGGCTAGAGCATGTCTACATGTACGAGCAAAGAAAAAGAGGAATCCCAAAGAGAGGATGCTTCTAAAGCGGCGACGCATACCACACCCTGACAAAAGTCATGGAAAAAGACAAACGTCACACCTAAATGTTTTTCCAAAACTCCTAATGTCAGAACAGAAACGAAAAATAATATAAAAAGTTGATCTTGAGCGACGGAAATGATACTGGCGATCTTCTAGAAAGAAGAAATTGAGCCTCCAAATAATCAGTAATTTGTAAATTAAGCATATAATTAATGACAAAAAAGAGAATACAAGTAAGATAGTTTGGTGAACAGTTAAAAGTGATCAGAATGGCTACCCTTCTTCGGAATCGGGGGATATAGATATCCATCCAATACTGTGGAAGAATTTTAGTATTACGGCATAGGGAATAGAGATAAACAATGGTTGCGGTAATTCTGAGGCACACTCACAAAAATCACAAAGAAGAATGAAATCAGGGCCACTCGTCTTCCACACGCACAAACACGCACACGCATATATAATATATATAATATATATATATATAATAATACAGTATATATATACATTATATTTACTCTTAATTATATAATAATATTATATTTATATATATATATATTATATATACTATATATGTAAAGAGGCAGTTATATAACATTAAATGTAGGAGGAAGGAAGAAAATTACCTATAATTACCATTATAATAAAGACATTAAAACAAAAGAATTAAATTCAAAGCCCAATTTTACTTAATTTTCTCATCGAAAGGATTATTATATTAAATTCACGATAATTTTGCCTTTCGCTTTAAGTGAATCTTTGGAAATAAAAAGATTGCAGAGGGGCGGCAAATTTGATTCTTGAAATTGGACCCAATAAATGGAATTAGGGGCGGAAGTAATAATAATAATAATAATAATAATAATAATAATAATAATAATAATAATAATAATAATAATAATAATAATAATAATAATAATAATAATAATAATAATAATAATAATAATAATATAAATAAATATGCTTCCTTATTTGATCACATTTCACACAAATAGGGAACATTACACAACTACAAAACTTATAAGTCATATGTATGTATATATGTATAAATTTATGCATGTATATATGTATGTAAGTGTGTGGACTAGGCAGAGACCATGTACAAGAGCAAAATGAGAACAATAAAATGTTGTAGATCAAAGAACATGAATATTGAGTTTGACGGAGGAAGGGAACAGCTCCATAACGTTGTTAATCGTCTCAGGTTTTATAGACTAATTAAAAAAAAAAAAAAAAAAAAAAAAAAAAAGTCGAACTTTTCTTAAAGTATAAAGTAACGGACCAAGATTTGAAAGAAAAAAAGCTTGAAGCAAAATATCATTAGCAATTTAAATATTTTTTTCCTGCATTATGATTAAAGAATATAGAAACTATGATATTGATACCTTCAAACCTTTCTTTTGTGACCAGGACATTGATACTTTGGAATTTGTCTACTTCTAATTGGAAAATATTCGTACCTGTTATGGGGAAGCAAGCCTTGATTCTAAGGAATGAACTATTAATGGCAATGCGCCATTCCTTTATTTTACATGTGAATCTGATTGCCTGAAAAAGACTGGTCACATTAAAGCAGAAGCAGAAGCAGAACCAATGACGGGTGAAAAAGCTGGGGAAAACATAACTAAATCTTTTCTCTGATTTGTGTGTGACTTGTATGATTTCATGTAGCAATTTCCATAGTTTGAGTCTCAAGGACAAAGTCTCGGAATTGAACTTTGACAAATCAAAATCTCTGATAGTTCGGCTTACGTCTTTTTCTTTGGGTAGTAAGGGGTTATTTCCCCATCTGCAAATCTGAAAGTGAAATCTGCATCCACAACAAATTTCAACCCCTCTGACATGGTGCTCTCTTCTAGAAGGCTACTTTCTCTCCAAATGAATGGATACACCCAGTACATGGAATTCAAGGCAGAGTGGCACTGGGTCAATGGATGTTGAAATATCCAAATAGGCGATACCAGGTGTATTAAGGTTTCAGAGTATTTAAGAGTATATTAATAATATTTATATCACTGAAAAGTTTTCAAAAGATATATACAAGCTACCCGGCACAGAAACTATTTGTAATTTTCTGAAAATTAAGAAAATTTCAAATTATGAAAGTCTTGGTCACAAAAGCAAGGATTAAAAGGGAATACCAACTATGTTCTATGCTGTTTATACATAAACAGGAAATGAGACTTAATAAACAGGAACAAAAAATAAAAATATAAATTTGCTACACAGAAATATTCTATCTAAAAATTCTTTGCCATTTACCCTTTTTTTCCATAAACTATCTTTCTACATTTCTGATTCTTTCGTCCCATATATATATATATATATATATATATTATATATATAGTATATATATATATTGTAGTATCCCTAGTATTTGTATATATAATATAAGTATATATGTGTATGTATATATTATAATATTATAGTATAAGTTATATTATATTATATGTAATTATATAAGCATTAACGTAAAGCTTTATAAGTATATATCGTATATATGTATATTATATAGTATACTATATATATAATATATATCATAATATATTATATTATATATGTATATTTATTATGTATATAGTATATATAGTATATATATATTATATATAGTATATATATATATGAGCAATATTAATAGGTTTATCCCTTGCAGGGATCCATATTTTGGCGCCTTCATAAAAATGGGAAAAGAATTTCGAGGAAAATTATGATCCTAAATTGGGACAATAATCTACATCAGAAACATAAATTAAATACGAGATGAGTAATGAATCAGAGATAATCGCTATGGGAATATATATATATATATTATATATTATATTAATAATTATATATAATATATATATGATATATATATATATTATTATATATATATCTTACACAATAATATACCTATATAATATATTATATATATATTATATATATAATATTATTAATATATTATATTAGGTTATAATGTATATTATATATTATATATTAGTATATTATATAAATATATATTATATATATATATTAATAAGTATATATATAATAATATATATAATTAATATAATATATATCTAATCGTTGTTGACCTCTGATCTTTGTCGTATCTATAATATATATATATAGTATTATATAGTATATATATATATATATAGTATATATATATTTATATTATAGTATATTTTATATATATTTAATAAGTATATATATATATATGATATATATATGAATGTATATTATATTATTACTATATATAATATATATAGTATATATATATATATATTATATATTTAGTATATTATATAATATATGTATGCATAGTTATAATTAATATATATATTACTATATATATATACTATTATATATATATATATTATATATATATATATATCATATATATATATATATAGTATCTATATAGATATATATATATACTATATAGTATATTATATATATATATATATATATATATATATATTAGTATAATAATATATATAATATATATTAATATATATATATAGTATATATATATATAATATATATATATATATATTATATATATATATATATATATTATATATATTAATATATATTATATATTATATATATATATATATATATATTATATATATTATAGTATATGTCTATAATATATATATGATATGATAAAGTAATAATATATATTAGTATTATATATTTAATTATATTTTATTAGGTATATATATATAATTATATTAATAGTTATATATATATTTATTATATATTATAATATATATTTTATATATTAATATATTATTAGTATATATATATTAAATTTATATATTATATTATTAATATCATAATATTTATAATCTATTAATCATTATTAATATTAAATAGTATATATATATATATATGTATATAGTAATAGAGATAGAGGAAGAGTATAATAAGGAAAGGAGTTGTCTGTAAGAAGAGTATATATATATTATAAATATAAGATAATATGTAAGTATAATATATAAAACAGAGAGTAAGAGAGAGAATGAGAGAGAGAGATAAGTTAATGATAGATATGTAAGTACTATAATAGAGAGAGAGTAATATAATTTTAAAAAGAGAAAGAAAGTATGAGAGAGATGGATAAGGATAAATAAGACATTTATCATTTATACCTGATTTAATGTTCCCTATATATTGAGATTTATTTGCTGGCTTTCACATGTAGATAAAGAATAGCCATATAGAAGAGTATATATATTATAAATAATATATCATTATATACTAGCATTATATATTGTGTAATCACGTTGGGTTACTGCTAGTGCTGGAAAAAATGCAGTGCAACAGATTGTGATATTGATGTCCGCCGCTTGACAGAAAAGACCGACGGAACTGAAGGTCGGGATCAATGAAACACGCGCCATCATACACCTTGCTGGGTAAGTAAGGTTCTGTAAGGTGGTGAGTCTGACGTAACTTTGTTTAATATAACTCTATCGTAACTCACCTTATGCGTAACTGAACTAATTGAGACTTACAGAACACTAGTAAGGTATATATAGTCTGACGTATATATATTATGGCTATATAGCTCAGATAAGAATTATTCTTTACTTTTACCCCTTCTCTTTACCATGATGCATGAAGAAATATGGACTATGTAGGTCGATGTTGTAAATGATAATGTTATTTATTCGTATGTAGAGTTAACACGACCTTAGTTACCTTCTATACCTGTTATATACTTATTTTACTGAACTCTAGTTATTTCTAGTTATGACCTGATATATTATGAAGTGATTACCTTGATATATCAAGCAATATAATATATATCTCTCTTTAAGCACAAATTACCAGAGGCCCAAAAGATACTCACTAATATAAGGAAAATTGAAATCTGTACGAAAATTCGGTGCCAACGCTGCAAATAACAATGCTTGGAAGTTGTAAGCTAAATTAAATGGGGGTGGGGGTGGGGGTGGGGAAAGAGGAAAAAGAGAAGAAAAGTGTGTTTCAAACTTCACCGCGGTAGAGTACGTAAAATAATGAATATACTGGGTAAGTCTAGGGTTTCAGTGGGATGAGGAAGTATGGAAAGAAAGTTGAGTCAAATGAACTTGGTTCGCAAGGACAGGAATACGAGTGAGGTTTACGAGAGCAGGGTTAATGAAACTGACATTTTGTAAAGAGAATGAAATAATAATTTGATGACTAAAAGGAAATTTGGGAAATTCAGTGGCAGTGGGAGAGTTGATGAAACAAAGAACTATAGATCCCACCCTTTCCAAGAAGAGCTGTATGAGTATATGCGTGAGTAACCACCCCAATGTATGACACTCGATCTAAAAAGAACGAGCAGACACAGATCAAGCATTTTTAACAGCAAGAAGTTCTGAACGATCTTCAACCTCTTATTTTAAGATGTTCGTCAAGAGAAAGAAAGGAAAAAGTGCATGGCCATCCATGAAATATTACGAGATGTAGAAACACAGAGTATTAAGGACACAGGAAGGGGTTATTTCATATTTAATAGTATAACTGGGAAGATATAATTAATGCTAATTATCCGTACTGAGCAGCACCTTTGGTTCTCTTCAGTTGGACTGACCCATTATATATATATAAGTTATTCTTCTATATATAAATTTAATAGTAGTAATTTATTAATATATTAATACATCTATATGTATTTGCTATATTATTATATATTAATATACCTAGTAAAGAATGTAATAAAGAGGTGACTCATGCTGGGCGTTCTATAAATTAAATCCTTTTGACAAGTTATATGCGAAGAAAATTTGTACTTTTAATCCTAAATACATGAACACTTTTATTTACAAGATCAGACTCTAATAAGGATAATTGAGCAAGCTACTTAATATTTGTCTTCGTAAGATAGCAATATCTGTTACATCATGAATAATTAAAACATTTGGCAGTGACGTAAGGAAGTGATTTCATTTCGTTGACATTACAAGCTTAAGGATTTAATCTTAATTAGATTTACCCTATTATAATTTACATAATAACAGCTAAAGTCATTACAACGCGCGCGTTTACGCACACACATCAACGGACACCACACACTATAATATGATCTATAATAGTATAGAGATTTAGATTGTATTAGGAGTATTTAATATACCTTCATTCATAAAGGATCTTCATCATCTATCTCGTATATTAGGTGTATATCTATTCAGAGCTATCAGTATAAGCATTATCGTAAGGTATGTACTAACGTTAAAATATATATAATGGACGTTGGCGTATGTAGCTCGATGTGTGTAAGTATATATTATATTATAGTTTATACGTAGGATGTTAACAATAATGCTGTATAGGATATAAATTAACTGAAAAGATAAAAAATATCTCGTGAAATATTACATGAAAAATGTATCATCCCTTATTGTAGGCTATATTAATATAGAGAATGTATAATAGTCTATGACTGATTTTATGTATCATTATATATAGGTAAATAGTGTAAGGCTGATGTAATGCTGATTTGCTATGGTAGTAGTAACTAGGAGTAACTCCTCATATCTAGTACTCGTTATATGTCTATATGACGATGCTAGTAGCGTAATATATATATATGGGTTTAAATCTGCTACGCTCTTTGGATGCACATGCGAATGGATACAGGTCGTCCTCGCTTTGCTAGACTTGGTGAAACTCCTAACCAGTTTATTTTGATTTAATCTATGTTCCGTCAACAAGGAGTGCAAAACTAAAAGTTTTATATATATTAGTATATATATATATGCATAGGGAAAGTTGAGATACTAAGATAAGTTTTTTTTCTAACAGAGATGTTTAAAGTGTTACAATACAGGGAATGTAAATATGTACCTATAATTTTCTATACTATTATAATAGCTATCTTGAAGTAGTATAGGGGTCACTAATACACTCTGTAGGAAATAAAGAGATCATGATTTCGAGAGAGCAGATTACGAAATTCTTTAAATAGTAAATATGCCTTTGACCAAACGGTGTGATGTATATTGATGTGTCGTGAACCCGCGGACTCTCTCTCTTCTGTTCGTCGTCTCTCGATGCGAGCTTCTCGCCTCTTGTCTGTCTCTCATCTCTATAATAGCAGCTATATCTTTTGATATATATACGTACTATCATCATTTCCCTTTCTGATATCAAGTTTAAATAAAAAGGTGGTTTTGGAACTCTTTTTCTTGGCATAATTTACAATTGTTAATATAAGTATTTCTTTAATAGTAGCCTTGATGTCTATCACGTAGGTAATAACAAACGTAATGGTAGATCCATTCAGGAGCAAACTCATTGGAAAGAGAGCTGTAAAGCATAGAAGGTTATGTCTACTAAGTGGAAAGGGCCCGACAATCTATAATGCGAAGTGATATAGTCTAATGTAAGTTGAATTTCATTATCTAGAACAGTGATTTGTGTTGATATATATTTACTACCTATACTGAATCGCATTAAAGAAAAGATAGAAGATGTTATAGAACGACAATATTCTGATATTACAAAGTTTAATTAATATGGGCGATGGTGAGGGGAACTCCTGGGTTGGTGTTTGATAGAGATGAGATAGAGTGGATATAGTAGATCGTAGAATAAATTACTCTCCATATATAAGTATAATGCTCAGGCTTTCTTGCTATATCTATATCAGTACCTATACCTCATAGTTATATATATATATATATATTTATATAAATATATTTGGGCCTATGATGCTCACCTCACTTCTTATATTAAAATACACTAAACCTAGTACGACGTATTCTCTCAGTACTATACATAGGTTGTATCACAGGCTTGGTAGTTATAGTCCCTGAACCAATATTATACATTTTATGGTATCGATCATTTCTACGTTTAAGTCTATACGTAAACTTATATCATTTCATTTCTAATAATATATGATAAAAGTTTATTTTTTCTATTTTAACTTTGAAAAAAAAAGGGGGTCCTTTTTGGCGTTTTTGTTTAACAAATAATACTCTTATTAGAAATATCATATTTATAGTTTATATATACTATTATGTTTTTATATTTTAATTATTCTCTTTTTACTAAGATAAAGCTCTTGTGATAATAGTTTCTTTCGTATAATAATGTAAAACTTGAGATATATAAATAAATATTACCCATGTAATAAAAATATTGGCTGCAGACGAATCATGCTATATGTTTATGTAGGCTAGGTAAATAATAAGATATACAATTAAAATAGTTTATATTAATAGGTTTTAGATTTATTCTGTCATTAAATCGCTATTTGCATTTTCCTGGGCAAAATAATTTTTTATAAATTCCACTCCACCATCGCCTAAAAAAAAAGAATACTAGCCTTTTTTAGCATATAATATATATATAATTATATATATATATATATTATATATAGTATATAGTATATTATATATATATTATATGGATATATATATATATTATAAGATAATATATTATATATAACTTATTATAAATTATATATTTATATAATATAATAGTATTAATAATTATTATATGTAGCAAATAGGTAGTGGTTAAGATAATTTTATATCTATATATTATATTATAAATAATTATATAATAATAATATAATATTATAAATATAAATTAATAATTTAAATTAATATATGAATATATAATATATATTATATATTAACAATATATAATTAATAAGTTAAATTATATAGTAATAATATAAATTATTATAGCATTAATTAATTATGTAAACTTAGGTATAATGTAGTATATGCCTAACTAACTATATATATAAGAAATGATTTTTGTCTGGCCCCCCCGGAAAAAAATTCTGGATACGCCCCTGTATAACTATTATATATTAGTGCTAATTATAAAATCAAGAATTAAAAATAACAGGGACTAGATACAGCCCTGTCGCACGCCTGATCTTACCTCACTCACAAATATAGCTCCTTACTTTATTTATTTTTTGATAGTATATTATATTAGGTATTTATATAAATCAGCTTCCTTTTTATTTTCCTTTCTAATCAAAAATAATCACGGATTTTATTTTCATGATTATACCCAATAGAATTTTGAAGAATAAAGAGCGTCTATATATACTATCACATACTATATATATTATATATATATAGTTATATAATATAGATAGTATATACCACAATCATGTCTTTAAAATAACCATGAGAACATAATAACACCAAAGTTGTATTGAAAGTATGGCATTCACCTCAGTATTCAGGAGCGATTCTTATTTTTAAAAGAAGCTTTGTTTGTTGTTTAATAACATGGTAAAAAAAGGGAAAAGTATCGCCAAAGTAATTTTTGAATCACCATTTTTTGTAAAATGTGTGTGTTATTTAAAGACATTTACAAGATTCTAGAGTAGAGTAGACAACTCCACAAATTACCATATATATATATTATTGCTAGTATATTATAGGACGAAATTCCAGTGTAAAGGTAAAATTTTATAATTGTAATTCCTTTTTCTTAAACAAATAATATTATATACTATTATACTAGATATTCACTTTTTCACTTAGTATTCTGTACTACCCAGAAAGAAATAGCGATTAGATAGTCACGCAATAATAAAGTAAGTGCCACAAGTATATAGAAGTGGGATTATAGAAACACTTATATGTCAACAAGGCAACTAACATATACAGCGACTAGAAGTTACTTTACCTGTGGGCTCTTGAATGTAGAAAATATTTGCGGACTTTGATGGTGTGTTCTCGACACTTATAAACGACCTTTCATATAAAAAATTTTATCTATTTCTTAGCTAACTTACTCTCACTATACTACTTATTATTCTAATGAGATTATTACTTTATTAATAAATCCTATTAGAATTATTTCTTACCTCATGGCCTCTTTCATACTCGCCGATATAGTCTATCTCAACCACTCTTTTTAGATATTATCTTCGATTGAATATATTTATACAGCATACACATATAATAATATACTTTCTCTTTATTTCGATGTTTTTTCAGTCTATCGTATATATTCTAGGTATATTCATCGTATCTATCTATGTATAATATATATATATATCGTTATTCTCAATGTATATATATATATATTAGTATAATATATCTAGTATTAATATAACTAGGTATATATAATATATCTCATATCTCTTCTGTCTATACTATGATATATTATCTATATCATCTTAGTCTAAATCTCTCTCCTCTCTATTAGTAAAACTATCGAGTCAGTAACATTGCGATCTCGATGTTAAAAACTTCAGTGTTTTTATGGACACCGATTGGGTATAGGCAACTTCTCGGCGGAACATGGGTGTTCGGTCAAATAATTGATTTTTTAGTCAGATTGTCCATTTTCTCATAAACTCTATTATTTATTATTCAATAAGTTTTTTACTTCAAGAGTGAAAACTTTGTATTTAGATTTGTAAGTGTAGCACTCACAGATTACGCAATGCGGAAACATTCAAGGAACCCAAAATCTTATTTCATAATTTCTATTGATTTGAAATATCCATAAATTTCGTGTGATAGGCTGATAATAATCATTTACGCCATATTCTAAAATATAATTTGAACTTCTTATTCTGTAAGAAAGTTCTGATGGAAGGAATGTTAAAGTGTTAATTACATTATTTATTGTTTTTGCTTGTACCAATTTATACTTTCATCCTATATATCGGAGAACGAATACTTGTCTGTTTGTAAGTAGGTCCCCCTCAATATACTTTCTACCCTATACCTATATATACAAGGATAACCTTTTGTCTACTATTATGATATATATAAAATAAGAATGTTTTATATAGATAAAAACAGAATTCTTGTCGATAAGTAATATATATATATTATAAATATAAATATATTGAAGATATTATTTATTATTTTTATTCATTAAATAGAAACAGATATTATATAGTAGAGCGTGATCACCTGGAAAAGAAGTAGGTCATAAAAAATAAACGTTGATTTATAAATATAATAGACCAAAGTTACATAAGTTTTTTACTATTTCTCACTGAAAGCATTACATGATTTACTGTAACGTATTGTATTAGTACTTTATAATATAATAATAATATAACACAATAATAATCTCATCTGACACCATTAAAAGCTCAAGAACTAAGAATCAATCGACATTATATATAATATATATTTATAGATATATTATTATTTATATATTATATATATACTATTATATGATATTATATATAAATATAAATTATATATATATTATATATATTATATATATACATATACTATTATCTATATATATATTATATATAATATATAGTTTATCTTGTATATATATATATATACTATATATATATATATATATATATATATATATATGCAGTAACTGTTCCCCAGTGGAACAGAGATAATACAATCTTTTTTATTACTATTTCAGTACTTCCATGAGACATGCATTTTTCAGTTCAAATGCTTTGGTCCTGTATTTAGAGAATTTATATACTTAACACTAAATGGTTGATCTTTTCTCATAGTGATCGAGGTCCGGTACAGACAGAATGATTCAGTATTCTCAACGGTTTAAACTTTAAAACTTTAAATAGTTGATCAATTGGCCGCTCCAATCAATTCTTGAACACTCTTGGCCATTGCTTCACCACTATTCCTTCTCACTATAAATACTCCATTTTCACTCTTCTTGTTAAATCTGATATCAATATGAGAGAGAGAGAGAGAGAGAGAGAGAGAGAGAGAGAGAGAGAGAGAGAGAGAGAGAGAGAGAGAGAGAGAGAGAGAGAGAGAGAGAGACCTTGTCAAATAATTTTTACATTTTTCATCCCATCGCATCTTCTGTTCTGGCAATTTAATCGTGTTGGTTAGTGGCTTTGGGTTGCTTCTTAGTTAAATTTCTGGAGTTACTGCGTTGACTATAGACGCTTAGATTTCTGCCAAAAAGGTGGGGCTGTAATCACTAATTGAATGAGCAGAGGTCCATCCCTTCTTCTACTAAATCTTTCTCTCCTCAAACATCGTGGCTCTACTGCGCTTTTTCCCGTGTCATTCAGGCCAGAAACATATGTACCCAAATTGGAAAATTCTAGTCCCTTTTTTATTCTTGCTTATTTTCATTCAGTTCGAAAGCGACAAAAAGTTGCTTTCACTAAACAAAAGTAGGCTTCTTCTTAGCTATCCTACAGATAAAAGTTTTTGACCTCTTGCCAAAAGCAACTTTAATAACTTTGTTGAATCAGTTTTATTCCTCTTATTCGTTATGAAGGATCTGAATATCTAATTCCTTGTTTGAAAAGGTAAATCTCTTCATAGCCAAGGTCTTTTTTTCCGGTTATGGCATTTGCCCTGATCTCTAAGCTCTATTTGCTTGGGACTAATTTTTTACCGCACTTACTTATTTCAAGGCCTTCTTTCAAATTATTTCACGCACTTACTTATTTCAAAGCCTTCTTTCACATCATTTCACAGAGTCGTCGTCGATTGGGTGACTTCTTTATTCGCTGTCAACAGGGCAGCTACTCATCTAACAGTATCTTTTCTTGTTCAGTTGACTTGACTCTTCACTGTTCTACTCATAACAATCGAATTTGTGTTTGAGAAAATAATTTATTTTTTATAAAGTTTAAAACCCACCATTCTTTAACAAAGTACCCTTAAAATTGACATTTTAAAACTATCTTTACACACTTGTGGTTTGCCCACTACTCCATAAGAATTACGGGTGTTTTTGATTTAATAACCTTAGGAATATTGCAGTTTTGTTGTCGAAAAGTTACTACCTACGATGGCAACAGAAGAGAAGCATGAGGGTAACATAGGGCTTGAGGGACGCGATGAACACGTCTTTATTTTAGTCAGATGGAAATGATGCAAGGATCGAGAATAAACTTTTTTTTATTATTATTGTGCATAATGCCAATGTTGAAATATAAATGAATTAGAAACTCAAAAGTCAGGGTGATAAACAACGAATACAACAACAACAACAACAACAACAACAACAACAACAACAACAACAACAACAACAACATAAATGATCAAATCATCTAATAACCTGATATCACGAAATGGTAACACCCAATTTTTAGGATGGAATTAGCGGCAACTACAGTATCAGAAAAAAAAAAATTGGGAAAAATATGAAAAATCCAATTTATTGATGAGCTATGGAAAATAGTTAAATAAGATTTTTAAAAATATTATAAATAAGGCTGATCAAATAAAACCTATTTTTAACTGAACACTACAAATAATAGGCGAAAAGAAAAGACTTGAAATAATGACTAAACAGGTTTGTAAAGGAAAAGCGGCAATAATATACCAAGATAAGATGGTTCAGTATATTGCATTCGTAGAAAAAGTCTTTTAAACGAAAGCCCCAAAGGAAAAGAGGACGTGCACGAGATACAAGGGAGCGCGTCTTAACTTTTTTTTCGGTGAGTGAATTATAATAGGAGTGGTAAAAAAGGTTAATAAAAGACTTTAAAAGAGAACGAAATTCCATGTTGAGACTTTTGAGAGAACAAATTTAGAAAATGTAAGAAGAGAAATGTGATGAGAATATTTTATGCACGCTTATTTACGAAAGACGAGAGGTGTAGAAGGGAGGGTATAGGTAGGGAGATGTGTTCACTCTACACGAACGGAATAAGAAATTTACTAAATAGTAATGAGTGGAATAATAAGGAATAGAAGGGGAGATGGTTGATTCATCCGTACGAGATCCTATATATTAGGTATTAATATTATATGTGTGACGGTGTGACCATAGTCGTATGGAAAAATAAATTTACTTAAAATAGTGTGATGGATAAAGATCGCCTAATGTTTACATAGACTTAAACATTAATATATTATATATGAATATAAAAACGTCAAATCAAGCATATTTATACAGTATCTCATCGGTAATTGTGTAAAGGTATAATTCGCTATCATGAGTCCAGATCTAGGCGAAAGCTCAGATTGGTCTGTTTAGTGATTTTCTCCGTGTGTAGTAGTGCTGTAATGCCAGATTGTCTCGGGTGGATTGTCCCATCCACATAAAGGTGGTACATTAAAATAGACACGGGTTGTAACGGCGTGACTGAGGTCGTTTATCGCCGCCTAGAAACTATGTGTTGGGTGTCGACAGAATCCGGGAGTGGTCAGGGGATCGATGTTGTCATTGACGTGTATTTTTGATGTCCATCTTAGTCATACCACAATCTATATTCAATAGGTAAGTGTAAAAAGATAATAGAAGAGCCTGATTCGCGTTTTTAGAATGGGTGGTTACGGTTCAATTGGATATTTGGCAATATATCTCACCAGACAGAGCTGTATGTATGTCGGGAAGTGCAAGACATATTATAAAATGTTAACAACTGTCAAAGTTGTCGAGGTAGCGTGTTGCAACTTTGAAATGTAATTTCATAACGTATGCGAATCCGCTCATCTTGTGGGACAAATGGACTGGAGAGCCGTATAAATAGAAGTGTCGGAATGAGTATGTATATTTCGCTGCTCTCTGGAGACCCATCACTCATCGTGAAGGAGGTTTTGGAGCGACTACAAGACGTGCCAATATAACGGGTCATATAAATAATTCATAGCGATATATGTTGTACATGTAACCTCCATTACTTTAGACAGTTAGGTTATATAAATGACACTTATATTGATTAGAAAATTTATCTCTCTCTTAATTGCCCCAATTGGCAAATAAGTCTATTTTAATTTCATCTACTTTTAATCAATTCAGCATATAACAATATCGACAAAACACAAAGCCAAAATACACAAAATCAGAATAAATACTACTCAAATCTTTCATATAATATTAATATATAAAGTTATAATGCGATATGAGGACAGTGTGCTTAGTTGGAGTAGAGATCTATATACTCGTGTTCGCATATTATATATATATTTAGTATATAATATATATATAATAAATAATATAATATATATATCTATTATTAAATATATATTAAATATATATATATTTAATATATATTAGTATATATCTTTTATATATATATATATTAATATATACATATTAATATATATATATATATATATATATATGAATAATATATCTAATATATTATATAGTATATATATATAAATATTATTAATATAATTATTATATATTAGATAGTATTATATATATATTAATATCATATATATATAATATCAATATATATGTTGGGGAAATTTCATTGTTTTTAGGTACATTTCGTATACTTCATTATAGGAATTCGTTCAACTACTATAATACTTTGAGTTTCTTTATAATAATAGACTTCAATTACAAAGAATTTCATATAAATCTATTCCTACAACGGTTTTTTGAAATAAAACCCCCCCTTCCACGTACTTTGTAGTTGAGAGTCGCAGTACTAGAGTCTCAACCATTATATAGTTACTAGCTCCCTCCCACCATACACACGTCAAAATGATCTTATAATTTTTTTCTTTTTTGGATTGTGGATCGCCTATAACAGGTGCACAGCGCATAAAGAGTGAAGTGTAGATATGTCTGTTTGCGTAGTGGATGTTTCAACGACCCCAAGCACATTATTACATAAAGCTTGGAGAGTTATATGGAAGTTTGATGGAGGATATATTAGAGGGTAGATATATAAAAATATATTACTTATATTCTAGGGAGGTGGATCACGTTGCGGAAATAAGAATAGGATGTGCGTATGACAATCAGACCAAAAGGTGGTGTTGTGTTCGTATGTATATAGTGTGTGTAGCTGGTATGTTGTGGATTCGAATGTAAATTTGTTTGTCTAATGAGTTTGATCGTCGTTTGTATGTTTAGAGTAGTGATCAGTGTTGGTGCGTGTGCTGTGGGAGATTAGGATAATTACCATTTATTAACAGAACAAATACATTAAATTGACGAATAGATTCACATAGGAATCTATGCAGGGCCATTCAATAGATACACATCTGTCTCACATCTCTACATACACTCAGGGTTGAAACAATACGATCAAGAAAAGCGGATTGGTCCATTTCTTTTTTTTTCTTTTCAATGTAACCTTTCATATTTATTAAAAAATAATATACAAGTATAACATTATTTATATTTTCTTCACTATAATAATTAATTAATATTAACAGTACAGTACAATTAAGTGATATGTATTTGTGTTGAAGTAAGTATAGCTAAAATTGCTTAAGAAAGACTTTATATCGATAGTTATTCGATAGAGAAGAAACATTTGATAAAATGTATCAACGACCTTACAAACATATTTCATAAATATGAATTATAGAAGTTATTTGACTGTCATACTTATATATATAGATGGCAGTAGACTGCATATATAGTGTATCTTATTTTTGAAATGAAGTGTGAGTGGATAGTGGTTGAGGGCGAGAAGCAATACCGTTTAACCCGGAATTCGAATTTTCCATTCCTGTGCCAGCTCAATTAAATAGCAAATTTAATTGCAAGTGTTTCCTCCGAATTGCGATACATAAATTACCTTTGTAACAAGTGCACGAACAAACTACACATACACGTAAACACAACCTTTATCTCGTCTCAATACACAAAACTCCATATAATTATAATATATAATATTATATAATGATATATATATAATATATTATATTTATATATATATCTATAATACTTAATAATAGTAGTATACAACGGATTTGGGAAATTAGTATGCAGAGGATATATATATATAATATAGAAGGTATGGTAATGTTATATAATTATTAATAGCATATAGTAACCGTATATATGTATATATAGTAAGTATAATTTATCTATTAATATTTATAATTATATTTATATAAATAATATTATATACATAGTATATATTATATTATATAGTATTTAATAGTAATATAGTATAGTATATATAACTTAATATATATATAGGGGCAGCCATTAGAAATGTTTTGAAAGTAGAGCACGCACTTTCACGGGGTCTCTTTTATTTTAATTGTTCATGAGAAGTTAGAAAGTTGGGTGGACAGCCAGTTTCGTCCCATTGGCAAGGGGAATATACAAAAACAACCGCACTTGCACTACATGATTACATTAATGAGAGCGCATTGAAAAGAGCAGAATAGATGATAGGAAGGGACCCAAAAAACGAATAGCTATTTTAAATAAGTAAAACAGAAGCAAAGAAAAATCTGCGGTCTGTTTTTAAATTCCTGCAAATTTAAAGAATGTCATTTTCTCTAGTCCCTGAAATCATTAAAAAAAAAATCTTAATTATCTTTTTTTTCTTTGAAGTAAGATAATGTGGATTTAATTTTCCTTATTTATATTTATATAATATACTATATATAAATAATACTTTATTATAAGGGTACATGGTATATATATATATATATTAGGTTGCCTTATATATATAACATGATATATAGACCTATGGTCTACATCATATAATAATACAGTTAGGACCAGCCAAATAAAGCTCTTAATAATTCAAATGTATATTCATTAATATATATTATATGAATATATATAATTGAAATATTTATAGTATTAGTAGAAATTAGTAGCCGAATTCCGTAGTTCTTATCGTTGACTCGCTGGAGAGTTTAAAATTGCGGTGGATTACGGTATCTCTCTAATTTAGTTGAACTTACTGTTTTAACATTTAACGTTTGCTTGTCACTAGCAGAGACAAAGAGAGATGAGATACCAAAAAGAAAAGTCTGCACTATAACTATTATACTCTTTTCGTGCGAAACCCAATTACACTATCTTCGGGACATTACAGAATATAATTATAAGGATTTGCTCAATATAAGTCTTTTCAAAACTTTTCTAGACGAAAAATATAGTCACATAAATGTAATTAACACGATTTTTAGACAAACTGGTTCAAAACCAAATTCCACAATAAACAACTTTCAAATTTCCATTACTGTCTGCTGGATGAAAACAAAAAATAAACAGTCTGCTCGGCAGTCAAGCTAAAAACTAAAGATCTTTGCGCAATCTATGGCATTTGATTATTATAGTTTCCTCGAAAAGGTAAATAAAGGATCAGGACACTTAATGACTTTTAGTTATATTCTTTTTGATTTGTGGTTAAAATGAAATGTAAGAACAGAATACTAGAATAAAAAATGATAACTTCAATCGCTGAAGAAATCTTAGAGAGCAATCTGAGGCTTAAGCACGCAGTTTAGGACAAAAAAGATTTCTAAGGCTGATTTGAAATTGTCTTACGCAATATAAATTTTATGTAACACCAGAATATATATATATATCAACTGAACACCATCCTTTATTCAAAATATTAGCAGGAATAGAGCAGCCGTTACCAGTGAGCTTGTAGGCTCAAAGATAACTTCGTTCAGCAATACATTTAGGACAGAGATTCTTAAATTGCTCTCTTTGAGCCCGTATCTCTACTTTAACTAATCATTGTGTTATTTCCACATGGTTTCTGAGCGTGGAATTTCAAATTGAAGATAATATAGCATCCATCGTTTGCTTCCTTACACATTATTTTTGTAAAGGGATCTACGGCGCTCCCAAATCATTATACCATATTACAACAAGTTATAGACAATAATCGAATTTAAGAAGTAAATTAATTTATCGCATCAATAACAGTCACACGTTTTAGGATCGAACAATATTTTATTTATATCGGGGTAGTTCGCGTTGGATCAGAAAATCATTTATTCTCATATTATTACCGTTTGTTACTTTCGGGGGCAAAAGGAGATAGAAGTACGTTAGTCTCCAACTCACAGATAAGATATCATTCTATCTTTATATTGTGAAGGTTCTCTTTAACTCTCTAGGGTTATAACTGGGAAAAGTGATGCGACACTAACTATTTGTATCAGTTATGAACACACTAAATACAACAAGCTCCTGGTTTCCCTAGTGAGATGTGAGTATTTAGTTTTCCATTGATATAGAAAATTCCCAATTATATTTTTAAAAGTGCCTACGGAACCGTGAATCATCCTTTTGGAGTAACATTCAATAATCTTTCAAATTGCAGTGTGGGCTTGGTGATGAAAGAATGCCACAGAATCTGTTCTTCTTTAAAAAAAATTTTCTGTAGAGGTGGTTTATAATTATTCTGTTATATTGGTGCGCTGCTGATAAATGCGTTTTTCTAAGTAGAAAACAGAGAAAATACTTTCATTTTGCCGTTCTTAACTCTGTAATTCAGAAATGCTAAAGGTACATTTTTTTATGAAGTGTGTTGTAATTTATAGGTATGGGGGAAGTTGACCTATTAAGTGAGAGTGGATAGATATATATATATATATTATTCATGGGCGCCGTTATGTAAACCGAGCATATTGTTTTATTATTTAAATAAACTATATCAAAAATATTATTCTTATCAAGAAGAATTTAATTTTATTCATACACTTTTAGACGGTTTATAGGTATTACTTATACGAGGAACGTAAGGGAAAAAAAAATATTTATAGGATTATATTATTTATATGAAAGAAATATAAACTTTAATTTATTAGAAAATTTCGTTAAGATATTTTTTGGAATTTTTGATACTGCTGTAGAATATCACTGAAAAATATCACTCTTGATTCCAATAATGAGTGAATCAGAAATCCACTCATTATTACATATGTATAATTGGTATAATAAGAATTCTTATGATCTTTGATATAGTATAGTATGTTAATATATATTCAGCTTCAAATAGACCTTCCTTGAAGAAGTTTTCTATAAACCGCGAAGATTATCCATGTTAGTAGTTTTACGTTAGATCCATTTACTTATATATAAATATTTTTTCTTATTGCTCCAGTATTTCACTAATATATATATATACATCTTAAAGTAGTATATATATATTATTATTATAATATATATATAGGTATATAGTATATAAGTATATATATATGTGTGTGGTGTGTGGTATGCTTGTGCGAGAGAGCAGAAAGAGAGAATTGTTCTCTTTAGTGTATTCTGATCTAGGGTACATGTGGTAAATTGATTCCATGTATATAATGTGCCAGCAATTCATCATCACTTCATTTTACGTTTTATTTGATTTCCAGTTTAACTACTCTCGATTATTGATTATTTTCTCCCCTGGTCTATATTTTTATCAATATCAATGGAACAGTTACCCCTTTTAAGATATTTTTACCTTTTCTTCTTAATTAGTTTTTTTTTTTATTAAAAACTTCACACCTCACGGGCATTCCCTATTTTTAGGAGGAATAAGCTACTGGATTGCTCGTAGGTAATTGATACCTAGGATCCGGACGAGTCATCGAGACCTGGCCTTTGCTTCGCCAGTCTGTCGCGCGACCTCTTAATTATAAATTGTTGTTGTTGTTTGCAATTTTGTTTTTTTTTTTTTTTTATCGTTATCCATTCCACACTATTTAGTAAATTTCTTATTCCAAGTGTCTGTGAGTGAACACATCCCCTATCCTTCCTTCCCTCTCTACACCTGTCGTTGTTCACTCCCCCTCCCTTCTACACCTCTCGTCTTTCGTAATACTACGTTTCGTACATAATCGTGTATAAAATATCCTCATCACATTTCTTTATTAAATTTTCTAAATTTGTATTTCTCTCAAGTACGACACATTACTCCTAACTTGGCTTTTCATTTCTTCAAACGTTAACTCTTGTTTTTCTCTAAATTAATCAGCATGTTTCTAATTCTAATGTAAATCTATCTCGTCTATATCTCTTAATTTAAAAGGCTTTTATTATAGCATATTTTTTACCTACTACTACTATATTAAGCTTATGTGGATTCACTGCTCGCCGAAAAAAAACAAATGACGAAGAACGCGCATACGCCCTTGTATCTCCGTGGCACGTCCTCTTTCCTTGGGGCTTTCGTTTAAAAGACTTTTTCTACGAATGCAATATACTGAACCATCTTATCTTGGTATATTATTGCCGCTTTTCCTTTACAAACCTGTTTAGTCATTATTTCAAGTCTTTTCTTTTCGCCTATTATTTGTAGTGTTCAGCCCATACATTAAAAATAGGTTTTATTTGTCATCAGCCTTAGGTATGATACTTATTTTTAATATAAGTGCGTGTAGCTCTAAACTATTTTCCATAGCTCCTTTAATGATAGTTGAATTACCGATGAATATATTCACATACTATATAATAGCCAATTTTTTTTTCTGTATACTCTGTAGATTATTAAGCTGCTTAATTCCATTGCGCTAAAAAAAAAATTGTGGGTGATGTCCTCACCATTACCGTGAATATGTCAGGTCTATTAGTACTGATTGTACTATTTACTAGTTGTTGTTTGATCCTTAGTTTTAATGTGTTTATGATTTAAGTTGTTGTTGTTGTATAGTTGTTGTGTTGTTGTTTGTAATTCTTTGTTCTTCACCCTGACTTTTGAGTATTATCTATTTGCTTTCATTTTATAGTTTCAACAGTTGGCATTATGGCCAGCATTAAAACTAATGATTCAAATTAAAAAAGCGTTTTATTCTTCGTATCCTAATGCATCATTTAATCTGTCTTATATAATATTACAAGAGACGTGATATCATACGCGTCCCCTCCAAAAGACCCTAGTGTTATCACATCTATGCTGTCATCTTTGTTGGCCAATCGTACGGTAGTAACTTTTCGCTACAAAATCTGCAATATTCCTGAAGGTTTTAAATCAACACCCCGTAATATCTTATGGAGTAGTGGGGCAAACCAACAAGTGTGTAAAGATAGTTTATTCACAACTGTCAATTTATCGGGTACTTTGGTTTAAAGAAATGGTTGGGTCTTTTGCACCTTTCTATAAAAATAAATTATTTTCTTCGAACACAAACTTCGGAGTACCTGCCATAAGAACTTAATATCGCTATTTTTTGATAATTTCCTTAATAAACAGATTGTTATAAATATGTTATATATATATATAATATATATATATCTTATATGACTATATTATATATATAGATCTAATATTAAATATTATTATATTTATATTTATATTGTTTCAGAGGCATCTACCTCTGTCACAATAAAATAGTCTGCATTTATAAGCACCGGGGTTTATAACCCGATGACAGGAAGTGCGGACGGACGGTGGATGGGTTTATTTTTTTAAAACGGGTTGTCTGACGTCAACCCCGTCAAACGAGGGCGTGGGCTTAAACTCGACTAACTACGATATATGTACACATTCCTGTTTAAGACTGTCTTCGTGATGTAGCCTTGGATTTCCGGCGGTTGTAGTACAAACAATATTCTCAATTTTCGCACTATGAACCCAGTGTCTTATGATATTAAATATTGGTTGGTTTTGTTGGGGAACTACTTATTACTAATTTGAACTCACGCTTTTATTATTTATTATAATTTATTATAATAAGTTTATAGCTATGGTGGCTATTTAAACATAATTAATTTCGGTAAACCCGTCACGTTTCCTTTGTGATGATTTAATAATCTCTTTTTTAAAATAAAAAGTTATTTTATCATTATTGTTGATTATTAGA